>WXVQ01000104.1:48497-161788 GCA_013372465.1 Nitzschia sp. Nitz4 | reverse complement strand
CTCTTCCGTGAGCTTCTCCAATGCGGCAGCAGATTCATTGGCTACAGCAGCTGCTTCGCGTAGGCTTGTAACAGCACGCTCAATTTCAGCCTTGCCGTCCTTGCTAGGTACCACACAATCTAGCATCCACTTGATGCCAAACTTGTCAGTACAATGTCCAAAATATGACCCCCAGAACTGGTCGGCTGGAGGGCCATCGGCCTTGCCGTCCTTGGACAATGCGGCAAACAATCGATCGGTTTCTTTCTTGCATGCAAGATTCAAGGCAATTTGAATGTTGTTTCCAGGGGCAAGTGGGTCTTTGGAAAAGGCTGGGTTATAGTCAGATGCCATTATCCCCACTGCAGGGGAGATATTCAAGG
Organism: Nitzschia sp. Nitz4; assembly: GCA_013372465.1. Lineage (NCBI taxonomy): Eukaryota > Bacillariophyta > Bacillariophyceae > Bacillariales > Bacillariaceae > Nitzschia > Nitzschia sp. Nitz4. The sequence goes on along the minus strand of WXVQ01000104.1, from coordinate 161,426 downwards.
ATGAATGCAAAATCCTGTCATGAAACGTTTCAGGAACTTGGTCTTTCATAGGGCTGTCGGCATACGTCATGAAGTACGGGGGGTCTTTGCATTGAAAGACTTCCTGATAGAAAGCCATGGCTTCTTTGGTGTTGTTTTCAAAGGTGATGTAGACGGTAAGCTTCATGCTCGCTTGGTTTGTCAGGGAAAGGCTATCGCTGAGTGGGTGGAGCTCGCTGGGCTTTGCAGCTTTTTATGAGATTCGGGGCGAAGGAAGGAGGTCGGCATGAAAAACAAGTGGCACTCAACGTCAACTCCGGAGGGTAGAAAATGATCTAGAATTCCCTCCGACGATCTTTGACTCACATGACTTGTTTCTACTTCGACTAATTGGGCGTTGGGTCGTGGGACGGCTGAGAAACGAGAAACAACTGCTGGTTGCCCTCAAAAAGGCTGCAATTGAGAGATCTGCCACTTCTCGAAAAAACAAGGGACGACATACTCTACTAGCTTTGGCCACCCCAGAGCACATTGCGGCATGGGGTTCCTTAATCGCTTTCGTAAAGTGCATGAGGAGGTTGAGGTCGTGGAAGGATATGATGGAGCTGACGAAGCCATTGAGGTTTCCACTAGTTGCACTTCTGGCAGTTCTAAAACAAATGCCATTTCCACCAGCACTGTGATTCGTGAGAGACTTGCAGCGATAAACCCAAACAGAAAACCTCCTACTCGACGAGAGCGTAAGAAACTGCGCAAGATTGAAGCAACGCAATACTCAGAACGAAGAGTAGAACGGACGGAACGCATTCAAGCAATCAAGGAATTGCGTCAGTCTCACATGCATGAGTATCATTAATCGACAATCAAAGAGAAACTATGCACCCCATTCGATGGATGTTATATTCCATTGGCATTCCATCAATGGTAAACAGTAAACTGAGGTACTCGGTAAGTGTTGGTCAGTGGCAGTGACAGTGGAAGACGAGTGGAACAAATTGTTTAGACATATTCAGTTGTACAAGCGAGAGAGCATCCTTTGTTGGACAGAGTCGGATATGTATTTTGCCCAGAGAGTTGAATTGCAGCCTTAACTCAACAATAATACAAAAACCGTTCATGCCACTAATGAATGCCTCCTCCAAACTCTAGTGTGGTGCCTTCGGGTGGAATATTGTCAGGGGCACCCGTCGCTTGGAATGTGGCCGTGAAAGGAATATCTTGTCCAACACGGAATGTCTTGGCTAGATACAGCATATCTTCCGCGACTTCCAATCCAAGGTCGGCAGGATTTCTCGTTGGTGCCACAACATGGTGGAGTCCATAGGAATCAAGAGTTATTAATACAGTTTGTAGAATGGCTTTGCGAACGGCAATGGATCGAATTTCAGGAATAGCATAGGGAGGGACTTGGCCAGTCCGAATACCGGGGTAGTTGGCCGTCTGTGAAGCCTCTTTCAGGACTTGTGAATGAGCCTTTTCCATCAAAGCAGAAGGAACATGTGATGCAAGAGAAAACCGATAGATACGTTGGCCTCTTGAGTGATTGCTGGAATCAGCATTGGTGTCATATTCTTCCCCCATGTTTCGGAGAAATGAAGTGAAGGGATACGGTGATTGTGATGAGGTGTGACAAGCATGATGAGGTGGTGGTGTGTTCGCAGGTATTTCGGCCAGAAGTGGCTGGCATTGTAGTGGAAAAATAGCAGACACCTTGTTTGCAGGTAGAAGTGGAATGAATGCTGTCACAGAGGCCAATGGGCCCAGAAGCAAGAGAGTGGTAAGCGCAGTGCCGATGACATCAAAAGGATTCTTCATGTTCACAAAATGACTGGCTCTGAAGGCTTGGTAAAGTGAAAGCAAAACCGAGGGAACTACTTTGGAGTTGCCCAAGGTAGTTAGAAATGGAAAGTTGACTAGAAACACACGAGTCAACCAATTCGATTGGGCCACGGAGTTCCAACAGCTCAACCTGTGAGATGGATCCGGCCTATCGGAATAAATGAATGGACAATCGTCGGCATTTGAAGCGCTGGCACCACGCAAGCAAAGCTCCTCCACACACCTGCACGTTTGAACGAATCTTCCAGAGGTCTGCACGTCACCAGTGTCGGACCGTCCGACAACCACCGACGGCGCAACGACAGAACAACAAGAACAGCACACTCCAATCCGAGACAAGCTAGCAAGTGGTTCCGTTCATTTCCGTCGTATTTGAACTACCATGCCAAAGAATCATTCCGGCAAACGAGACGATCGTGCCAAGCGCACACAAGCTCCCTACGATCGCTCCAAGAAAGGAGGTGACCGCGGATCGCAAAAGAAACAGAAGCACCAGGACATTCGGGCACCCATCACATCGTTCGATGAAATGAACCTGAAGCCCGATTTGTTGAGAGGAATCTATGCGTATGGCTTTGAGAAACCTAGTGCTATTCAACAAAGGGCAATTCGACCCATTGTGTTGGGTCGAGATGTTATCGCTCAGTCGCAATCAGGAACTGGAAAAACTGCCGTCTTTTCGATTGCCGCACTTCAGCTGTTGGATGAGACTTCGAGAGACGTGCAAGTTTTGCTGATGTCACCAACAAGAGAATTGGCAGAGCAATCACAACGTGTTATTCAGTCTCTTGGTGATTTTATGAATGTATGTACTCTGCAACGGGTGGAATGATCGTACTCTCCATTGTTTTGCAACTCACAATGTTTCTCCGCAAAGGTGACTTGTCATGCTTGCATCGGAGGAAAATCACTCGGAAATGATCTGAAGGAATTGGAAAAAGGTGGTGTCCAGGTTATTTCGGGAACGCCAGGGCGTGTTTATGATTTGATCCGTCGTAATGCCCTCCAAATGTCAAGTCTCAAAGCCATGATTTTGGACGAAGCCGATGAAATGCTCAACCGTGGATTCAAAGAACAGATTTATGACATTTACCGATTCTTGCCCCCGTCGTGTCAAGTTGCTTTGATGAGTGCTACCCTTCCTCCTACAGTTCTGGATATGACCCGCAAGTTCATGGATGACCCCATCAAGATTTTGGTCAAACGCGATGAACTCACTTTGGAGGGTATTGCTCAGTTCTACATTGCGGTGGACAAGGAAGAATGGAAGTTTGACACTCTATGTGATTTGTATGATACTTTGACCATCACACAAGCCGTCATTTTCTGCAACACCCGACAAAAAGTGGATTGGTTGTCAGAAAAAATGCGAGAGAGAAATTTCACAGTCTCAAGTATGCATGGGGATATGGATCAAACTCAACGAGACAAGGTTATGGAGGAATTCCGGTCGGGAAGTTCCAGAGTTTTGATTGCCACCGATTTGTGGGGCCGGGGTATTGATGTCCAGCAAGTCTCTTTGGTCATTTGTTATGATCTCCCTACCAACCGAGAACTGTACATTCATCGCATCGGCCGTTCCGGTCGTTTTGGACGAAAGGGTGTGGCTATTAACTTTGTGCGAACAGAAGATGTCCAATTGATGAAAGATATTGAGTCGTTCTACAGGACCAAGGTTGACGAAATGCCAGAGAACGTTGGGGACTTGCTTTAGACCCATCGATTCTTGCAAGAGATTGCTGAGCGCGTGCTACATCATTGTAAGATTAATATTCGATTGACGATGCATTCTCAGTTTTAGTACTATATACAGGATGGTCCTGCTAGCTCAGCATGCCTACTCTTCCGCGCTAGTCTTGTCTTTTCGCTGCCATGCTCCCAACGCAGCTGCAGATTCCATCGCTTGGGATGCCGCTTCTTTCAAACTGGCAGCGGCCTCTTCGATCTCTCGCTTTCCGTCTTTACTGGGATGTGCATAATTAAACATCCAATGAATGCCAAACTTGTCAGTGCAGTTCCCAAAGTAGCCTCCCCAGGGCATGTCAGAAATTGGCCCAATGTTTGTACCTTCTTTCGACAACTCTGCAAACACACGCTCAGTTTCGTTCTTGTCATTCAAGATGAGTGAGATTTGCACGTTGTCGCCAACAACGATGGGTGGCTTGTTGAAGGCTGGGTTTCGGTCCGATGCCCAGATAGAAACAGATGGATTAATCTCCAATGAACCATGCATAATATTGTCGCGACGGTTTTCTGGTGTCATGTCCTTCATGGAGAATCTCCCCAAGTCTGGAACGTTGGTTCCTTGCACTTGAAGACTTGATGATAGAAGCTCAACACCTCCCTAGTATTGTCTTCAAGGAATATATACACAGCAATCTTCATGGGTGTTGTATTGAGGCTGACGCAGCGCTTCCTTTCAACTTGATAGTGATGTACGAAGATCTGCTTCCAGAGTTTTGACTCAATGGAATCAGTAGCAAGTATGTATCTTCTGGCACTTTTGTTCGAATATCTTATTGCAATGATGAAAGGGAAGCTACACAATTCCTTCTTCTTGAACCGGTAACACACGTGAGACTTTGAGCTTGTCCATCCAAACTCAAATGGTGATACACAGTATGAGCACGAGTCAAGTTTGAATGGAGCATAACACTCCCACTGGTTGAGAATTCTGCCCTGAACGGTCGGCACCCTACTCCGAAAGTGGTGCGTGGCAAATTTGTGTTGTTGGGCTCGGTTGGAGAAGGATCTTCCCCTCTCCGTATCCTCTTAGGAGAAACGCCGATACTCCTTACGGTATAAATTTTGCTTGACTGCAAAAGAGCTCTTGTACCGCTACTCCAAGTGCCAATACGCCAGACGAAATGTAGTCCATCTGGCCACAAAACTGGGTCGCTTCTCTCGTTCGTCAGCTCGAAGAAGCGCTTTTTTCTGATTGATACCATGGATACCGATGTAGAATCTGTTGTCAGCCTCCCAACTTTTCTGGTCGGAGCCACAGTATCCTTTCCTGACAATCATTCCGACTCACCCAAGAGTGCCCCGCCAGTACTTCAACGAGATCAGCATGGGGAAGATGACATTTTTCTTCAGTTGTCCAGAAGTTCCACTCTATCTGATGTCCATGTGAGCACAGACGATAGATATTGTGGTACCAACGGAAGTAAGGCACTAGACTGGCCTGCAGGGACTGATGACAATGGACGCACTGCTCCGCTGATCCCCTACAAGAAGTCGAGTGTTGAGTTTGGCATACCCCATACGTTAGCTATGGAAGCGACTAGTGACGGAGCAGGTTTCTCATTGCCTGGACGAGAGAGTGCCGAATCGCCTGTCCTGGACATAAAAGAAGTATCCACTGACGTCGAGCATGTCCCGGATTTGACTGCCAAACTATCAAGCCTATGCTGTCCAACAGAAAATGAAGATTTCGAGGCAGTCATTGTGCGAACTCAGGATACTTTTTCTGGGGCACACCTTCAGGGAGCGCCCTCGGATGAGATTGAGCTCGTTTCGTCTCCTCGGTTGCATTTCTTCGTTCCAAAGTGCGGTGTCAACGCTGATGGTCGAGAAGAAGTGAAAGATGCCTCGTCTGACTGCAATGCCGACGGGGAGGGCCAGTCAGTGGACTCTCCTTCTGTTGAGGATATTGGGCCGTCTGATACCATGGAGACATTTGAATCTCATGATCAACTGATGCAACCAGGACAATACGATCCGAAAGGACTGCTGCTGGTCATGGATCGTGTCATGGACTGTTTCGATCCATCATCAACTTGGTCACCTCAAACGTTGGACCAAACTGTTGAGGAGCGCACTCTGGACGAGAGTTGGAATGAGAATGAAGTGGATTGGGAAACAGCCATGGAGCGCGACGGACTAGAGTGGCTATTCCCTTGTTGGAATGATGCCATCCTGGATGAAAGGCTGGATAAGTTCTTGTCCGACGATTCTACTACGTTGGGTGAAGATTCTTACTTGAGTCGGTCGATTTCTGGGGTTTCTGCTTCCACTAGCGGTGAATTGGAGGCTAAAAGCTATGGAAAACAGGGAAACTTATTCCACTCGAACAAATTGGATGACACGATGACCACGGATTGCGACAGTAGCACTTGCGAGATCGAGTCCAACACCGAGTAGTTGGTTTCGATATTGTCAATACTTTTTGGTTTTCAGACACTATATAATAGTAGTACAGCGATACTACACTAATATCCGCACGTAGAAAGGCAACTCTATCATCACTACTCGTACGGGTAGGCATGATCCAGCATGCAGCGATCCACCTGTAAAGCAAAAAACCTTCCAGGCATTCTTCTACTGGATAGAGAAAACGTAGGGAGTCCTCGATCTTGGCAAATAGTGGTGACATATCGCTCCTTGTAGCCCAAAATCTTCCATTCATTATTCTTGCCGAATTTTCATTTCCTCGCAAACGTTCTTTATTCTCATCCATCCACCAATGGAAGTCCCGGGTCGTCCAATGAGTTTTCCGTTGCTAAACATGTGAGTCTTGCAGGTCGACATTTTTTGCAAGACTTGTGACTGGCTCTCTTCCAACATCAAAAAGTTTGCCACGCCTTCGTACCTAGGTGACGGAAAATTGCTTAGAGACCTAGAGTTTTCGCCACTTATTTCATAGACAGAATTATGGGAGGCAATTGGCTTTGTATTCGTACATGCAAGTGAAAGATAGGCTTTTGTTGGAGGTGCAGCATTTCCCACCAAGAAGAGTCGTCCAAGGGCAGTGGTTCCATTGTGAACGTTGTGTTCAAACCCTATAACACATTGCTAAAACAAGGAGAACACGCTTGCATTGGATTGGTTGGTGCTATCAACATCGGCTTTTCTTTATCTCGGAGTTGGAAATTTTTTGGCTTGCAATCCCATAAAGATGACTTCAGATGCGACGAGAGCCCGGCATCAACGCATGCAACAAAGGATGAAAGAAGCCCTTTCCAGAAAACGAATGATGGCTGGAAGAAACGAAGAAGAAGCACCAAAGGAACAGCCCAAGGAAAGTGTTGATACCAAGGTCACTGTCGTTGATGTCGTCGAGGCTCAAAAGGAGACAGTGGAGTTACCCGAAGGAGAAGGACTTGTGTATTCGCCTTCGACCTTCACAGAACCGGTACTTGAAGATACGAAAGTAGAGAGGCAGAGTGAAGCACCCGTTCAGGAAGCTGCTTTGAATGGGTCAATGGAAATGATGCCTCCTTCGGACGAAGAGCCATCTCCGGAAAAACAGATTCCTGGAACCCCCAAGGTTTCTAACTTGGAGAGCCAACGCGCTATCCCTGTGAACGAGCATGACATCGGCCAAATGAAGTTGGTATCGTCAGTTGCTGTAGAGAGCTCTCAAGAGATAGACAAGGAGGTAGAGGAAGACACGATTGGGACCACCACTGATCAAGGATCTGACGAAGAAGACAATCTTGAGGGTGTTGATCCTCAATTGCAAGATGCAGAGCCGCAAGAAGAGGAAGTCCTTGTCAAAGAGAGTGGGAAGAAGCTTTCAAAAAAGAGTCGGAAGAAGAAGCGATCGAAGAGGCGATACAATGCAAAAGCTTATGACGGCGATGAGTCTTCTAGTGACGATTCTCGTGAAGACCCTCGCACTAAGGTATTCTACACCCACAAGGCGCCTTCTGTCACCAGCGCCTTGGAAGATGTCTTCGACTTTATCAGTCCTTTTGAGGACGATCTTCGGTCGGACGATGAAGAATCGGTCAGGTCTGAAAACTGGAATGAGGATCCAAAGGAAAAAGAGGAAAAAGACTCTTCGATTTTCGGTAGTTTTTTCCCCACGAAGGATGTCGCATTGTTCAAGGAAGTAGAAAAGATGATTACTGGTCTTGGTTGCACTGGTCCTGATGGAGAAATGACCATCGGAACGCCTACTGGTAGCTACTCCTTTCAAGAAGATGACACAGTATCAGAACAGGAAGAATCAAAAGAAAAAGATCCAAGTGTCAACGCGCTTCCCAACACTTCGGTGGACAGCACAGAAGATGTTATCAAAGCCCTAACAACAGATATCCTGGATGTATCCAATGTATCCACTCCTCAACGCCCGACGTGCGACGTTGCCTGTGCTGTTGCTGATGATTTCGTGGCTAGTGTTCAGGATGAAACCAAGAACCAAAAGAGTACCATCGAGGATGTACTTCCTTCCGTGAAACTTGACGAGACATTCATTCCTAAGGGATTTTCAGCTGAGGCGGGTTTTGCAAACATTCAGTCAACACTGAAAGAAACCTCTGACAGGGCGTCCAAAGTTTTCGATTCCATTAAGGAACAGACTGATGCCGTCCTCATACAATCAGTTGAATCCGAAGAAGAAGCAATTCAGACGGTTCAAAGTGCAGACACGCAGTCAGTTCATATGACCACTGACCCGGACTTGATCTATTCACCTGCGAGGGGAATTGATCAGGTAGAGTCCTTCCTATCTTACGAAGACGACACTGCGTATACATCGGTAGCGTCGTCTTCGTATATGCAGGATTCCAGGGTGACATTGGATTCTTTCCAAGATACGTTCACGAAAGAAGCTTCCAAAGTAGCACAAGAGGTCCAAAAGGCCATTAGCAAACTGCAAGGTTTGGAGAAAATGAGCTCTCTTTGGAAGCCCTCGGAGGAAGTAAAGTCTGAGACTGAGAAGGTGCCCAAGCAAGTCCCAGAACTGAAGACAGTTGACTCTATTGGTGAAGAGCCGATTGAGCTGTCGTTGGAGGACCATCCTGGTGCCATTGAAGAGGCAGACCCTCAAATCCCACCAATTTCCAATGAGATTGAAGAATCTGAGGAATCTGAACAACCTTCACAGTTTGTACACGAAGAACTTCCCAGCACTATCCCGGAAGACCCAGAGGAGTTGGGTTCCGTGGACGCCGATGAAAGTGGAGATCAAGTTGCAGCCTCAGAGGATGCGGACGCTGTCGACGCTACCGAAGCTGAAGTGCAAGTTGAAAGCAATGAGGAGGTAGCAATCTGTGCCACAAGTCTACCGACGATGACAGAATCTTCTCCCGACAAGACAGACGATGAGGCAGCACCGGAGGGGGCTGATGAAACTCATTCTGTCACAAAGCCAGCTCATGTCGAACCAATTGTTGAGCCTGTAGCGACAAAGGCCGAACAAGTTGTTGCTGTTTCGCAACCAGAGAAAACCGTAACAGTGGAAACACCTTCCAAATCTGTGTCAGTACCTGCAACAAAGGCAGCTCCAACGAAAAAGGGCAAGCTCCGACGTCTTTCAAAGTTGGTTAGCCCTCTGTTCAAGCGAGGCAAATCGAAGAGGAAATCGAAGGTCAAGGATGAGGCACAAATGCCGCTGTCAGCTCCATCCACGCCAATTGTCACCAAGCAAGGTGACTCGGTTTATGAAATGATGTCAGATGCGACTCATCCGCTGTCCGACCGCGAAAGTCCGGTGGTTTCCACACCCAAGAAAGAGTACGAGTTTGGAGACTTTGACCAAATGGTTTCAAAGCGACGCGATGACAATTGGCATGTTATTTCAGATTTTGAGGCAAAGGCTTCGACTGTTCCTGCGAGCCCGAATCGTGCTGATACAGAGGACGAGACACCTGAAAGTGAAGATATCACCGACGTTGCTAGCTTGTACTCTGCTGCAACAGGTGCATGGGATGAACCGGAGAATGCAGGCTGGTTCCCTCTTCAGGATACATGGAAAGACGAGAAAGTTGATGTACTCGATTTGGGAGCATCCAGTTAAAGCCATTGAATCTGTTCCAACAATAGTTCGTGAAATGCCTTCATGGGCTGAGATCTTAAATGTACCCCATATACCACAACTGGATCAGTTTCGTCGTGGATTGTTTTGCCGGTTGTGATTGTGTCATTCGTACAAAGTAATCCTATCATGCAGATGGGTGGGTATTAATTCCTATGTTCATCAAAACTTCCCCAATTTACTCTACAAGCCTAGTCGAATCAGTTTGGCGATGTCCTCGTGACCTCGCTTGCTGGCCCATCCCTCGGCAGTGAGACCCTTGAAGTCAGGATGAGCCAAGGCCTTCGTATAGTGCCCAAAGCCAATCTTCGTCCGGTCCGCACCACGTTGCATCAAAAAGCGAACTAAATGGCGGTCCCCGGCCCAAGCAGCGTTTAGTAGTGCTGTAAAATGGCCGCGGTCGTAGCTTTCAATATCAGCCCCTTTCTGATCAACGAGCCATCGGACAACCTTGTGTCGTTGATTAATGACAGCGAGATTAACAAGAGAATTGCGCTCACATACAACCGGGCTGACGTAGTTGACATGAAATCCAAAATCTTCTTCCCCTTTGGCGACGAGCTTTTCAATCTTCTGAAGAAGATCACCCTGAGCCAACACAGTGGAACACTTTGTAAGGAGGTCGTCCCACCTCTTTTGGCTGTTTCTTCGTTCTAAGCGAAGCCTGTCGAAATATATTTGTACCCAAGGTTTACGGGGACGACGCGGCAGAATCCAATGTTGGGGACACAATTGTCGCCATACATCGTCACGGGCTTGCAGCGCGTTCGAAGTTGATTTGCTAATGCATAAAAGTAGCGAATGTTCCGCAGGTTCCAGAAAAGAAAGACAATGAACCACAATATCATCTGGAGCCCCCTTTGTGGCATCAAACAAGAAAGAAATATCCAGCTGCTCACGATTCTGCTGTCGTCGCGTTCTCTCAATTTCTTCTGCCTGAAGTAGGGTATCAATGGCAACAATTTCTGAAAAAACAGGCGACAGAACCTGGCGTCGTTTCCGCGGCCCTGTGTCTTCGGTATGATGTACATTTGACTCCTCCTCCTGATCGCCCATTTCATGGTTCTCCGACCGTTGTCGTTTTCGTCGCAGAAGTCGCCATTGGTTCCGCCGGATTCGAAGCCAGTAGTGGAAGTCACCGGGGTCCTGAGAAATGTGAACAACTTCCTCGCATTGTTGCTGGATCCGCTTCCTCGTCTTTTTATTCCAGCTGTACGAATATTTCCATTTTTCCAAAGAACTCGACATCCATTCATCAAAAGAAAGATATCCTTGCGGGGTCCAAAAGTCTTGTGCCACGTTCGTTGGCTCACTTTCCCATTCATCGTCCACATGATGGACTTTGGACGGAGCTATTGACCTAGCCGTCTTGTATGAATGTACTTTGTATGTGGCCCGCCATTGCGTCTTTCGGTTTGCCAGCCAATCTTCAAAGTTTGCTATTTCAGGTAGAAAGAGTTTGGCACGTTCGCCATCTTCTGGTGAGAATTCCCAATTGTCATCAAATGGAATGTTGACACCAGCATCATCTTGGAACCAAGGGTTGCGGTAAAGAACAGGTAGCTTGTTGACTTTAGGGGAAGCGGTTAGTGATGGACGGACGGGCTTTTTGGTGGGAGGTTTACGAGCCAAGGCCGCCCATTGTTGGTGAGTAATCCAGGGACTACTTCTCGGGGGAGGCCTCGCAACGTCGGCAGACGAGTTTGATTGTAGTGGTGTATAAGGGACATGATCTGGAGTCACTTGTCGACGAACATGAGACGGATAAGGGGTACTAGGGTAAGCATATGGCGCCGACCACGGTCCCCTAGAAGCAAAGAACCGATCCCATACAGTGTTGGCCATTGTGGATGCCTGATGGGGATCGATCGGCGCCCGTTGAGGCAAATGAAAGCCCATGGCCGCTCCAGTTGCATCAGGATGACGCAATACAACTAGATCGCAGCGAAGACAATTCTTCATATAACTGGTAAAAACATCCAGCGACGCAAAAGACGCAGGGTCGCGACCATCCACCGCCACAAGCAAATCCCCCGGCAGCAAGCGCTGATGAATCGGGCAAGGCGTCGCTAGCTGCCGCACACTATGTTGAGTGACAACCTCGGAACTCAAGTGATGAGGAAGTAGTGTAGACGTGCGAGAAAAGATTGCTTGCGAAGATCCGATTTGATGCGCATGATGTTGCACTCGACCAAAGATAATCCGATGATTTTCCAGGCGACTAAAGGCGAGGCCCCAAGAATCGGAAGTCGATGCTCGCACAAGATGCGAGACAACATAGACCAGATTCTCGCGCTTTTCAGGAGAAAGTTGAGCTACGGTTTCCAACAGTTGTAATTTGTTTGGAGGTAGTATTGATGCGGAGGGCGGAGAGGGTGAAATGGTCGAATGAGAAACTTGGGGTGTTTGTGGAGAAGTCGTCATGTTATTGATCGAAGCTTGCATGGCTCTTAGAAACAAGCCATGAAACAATTCAATTCAAACTAATTCCGACGTTTCAGTTTCAGTTTGAATAATGTGGTCTTTCGAAGAGAAGAGGAACAAGTTGGATCGACTATCAACAAATTGCTTCGTGATGTGTGATGCGGAATGGGAAGGAAAACAACAGCTTGTTGGTGTCGGCCGTTGTGGTGGCGAGGAGTTGATCGGAGTAGTCATTGTATCTTGGGACAGTCTGAATGACATCCCAAGTCACCGAACTTCCTCACGACTGGCGTTGTTGTTGGCGGAGGTTTGTTCGGTCCCATGCTTGCCTGCAGACGACTTACTCCAACGTCCACCCCAGCAACTGCTCTAGAGTGTTGTTGCTTCTCCTTCCAGACTCCACTGTCTCCTCAATATATTGGCAAATCTATCTTCATGACAGACTTTGAAGGATTCGTATCGATATGTCAAGTTAAAGTCGTTGGACCAAGTACTGCTACTTCCCAGCCACCAGTGAGACTGCCCCTCGAAGCGCAGGAAGCTGTCAATCCTCCTCCCAGGGCAGAGATGTATGATTTTGCTTTGGGTACGTATCAGATTGGCTGAGACAAATATTGTGATATCTCCTATTAGATCACATCTTCCGCTTGGGTGTTATTGTATTGTGTTTGGACTTCTGATGGTTGTTTTCTTGCGTTTACTTTCCAGAAAAAGAGATTCTCAAAAAGTTACAAGACCGAGAATGCGATCAAATGCTTGGCAAGGCTACAAGCCGAGAAGAATTAGAAAAAGCAACTGTTACCAAGATGAAGCATGCCACTGGGGCCAAAGAAGAGTTATGTATTGCCATGTTGGAGTCGAATGGGTATGACTTGAAAACCTCCGTTGAAGCTTATTTGAGGTAAACTAAGATAAAACAGATTGAGTGTCTAAAAATGATTTTGAAGGTGTTGTTTTATGGCATTAGGATGATGATTCTCTGGTATGAGTAGTAGTTTCAGTAGTAGTTTCAGAACTGCTTTGGCAACTACTACCGGTAGTTTCTGTGGGATGAGTTTAGTCAAGCTGGTCGACTCTTGCTGAACCGCCGCATTCTTCCACTTCGCTAGCTACAACAATCAACGATGAATGTCGAGGCCAACGTTGCTGCAACGGCAACCACTGCTGGTGAAACTGCTACATTAGAGCGGATACGCGCTAGCAATTGGAGCGGTTCCATTCCTGTGATTGTCACCCTCGCTCCAACGTCCCTTTCGAGTCCTACTATTCCAGCTCCTATACATGCCTTGATTCCCCGAAACTCTTTTCTTCACGTTGGATTACAGGATGTAGTACAGCGTCTTCATCCCTTTGCTCCTCCAACCTTCTCGTTTGCTAAACGTGTAGTAGAGGAGCCTGATACTATTGAAGAAAAAGAGTCGACGACCAACAATGAAGAAGCAAAAAATTCACCACCCAATAGTGCACAAATACCGCCGGAAAAACCCTATCCCATTTGTTGGTTTGAAGATGAACACTCAGAACTACCTTTGCAGTGGCAGATGTTTGCAGGTGTTCTTTGGGACAGTCATGTCAAGCTTCGCTCCGTTTCTAACCACCAGGCTTCCGGCAATCAACTACCATGGAAGATTCGACTTCACTTTACACAATACCCCACGTCGCAACTCCTGGAACTGTCCCTTGACGCGAACCAGAGTATCCTGACAACTGTAGAGAGAACCTTTCGAAATTCTCTCAAGCAATCTTTGGTCCTCCAACATGGCCACAATCGCGTCGCCTTGAACATGACCAAACAATCTCATCAGCGTCTTTGGGACTCGATTGTCACCTCCAAATATTCTTTGTACCAACCCATCCAGGAAGATATCCAGGCTGTCGCACCCAAGCATGCCAAAAAGCCTCTACTGTGTATCCCTGTTCGGGTGATTGTGGATCCATCCCAACCGTTGGTACAGAAACGATGTGATCCGGGGTCCATTCCAACTTTGGGGCACTTGTTCCAAGCTTGGTTCCCAGATTCCTTTGCTCGACAAACAATGATTCAAGAGATTGATTCGGATAGTAGTTATAGCAGCGGTGTGGATGATACGTTTGTCATTCGGCCAATCAACACACATGTGTCGTGGCGTATAGGAGGGGTGACACCCGCGTTGTCTACCTCCCTCGTCGACTTGTGGCAATCTCTGGGACATCCCGATGGGTTTTTGTACATTGCACTTACTTTGCAATAGTTCCTATAGTTATTATCCAAAAGATAGACGGCAGTATGTTGTACTACACTGCTGTAGCATACTACTAGTACTCGTATTCCGTAGTTGGCAGTTTGATAAAATAATACACCCATTCGTTATAATTGCCGTTGGATCCAACGATCATATGCTACATGATTAGGGCGACTGCCCCGGTATTGTGGATTTGTTTTCTGTTCCCGGTGTCGTTGCGTCGGCTTGGGCCGTCGTTTCCGCAGACCCTTTCATCGTCGTAGTCAATTCCTTCTTCAATTTGTGCATTTGCATCTGTCTCGTCAAGTACTGCAATGTGTGAAACGTTCGGGCTTGGATCCGTGTCAATTCTTCCATTTGTTCTTCTAAGCAATCTAGCTGCTCTCGAACTTCCATAGGACTCGATTGATCCGAGTCTGTCTCCTCTTCGTAATCCCCGTGCAACTTGGCCTTGTCGTCTCGATGCAGGGATGAAATGGCATCACAAATCACGGCAATAATCAAGTTGACAATGATAAAACCAGAAATGATGACAAAGCAGACAAAGGGGACCCACGCCCAACCGTAGATGAGCATAACTTCACGGCAAATACTGGCCCAGTTATCCAGTGTCATGACTTGGAACAACGTGAAGAGGGTTTTTCCCATTCCTCCAAAATAGTCGTATTGAGGAGTAGGCTCTTTCAAACTCAAATCACCAAACAACTGGGTGAACATGACAGCAAAAATATAGAAAATCAAGGCCAACATCAAACCAATAGCCGCCATTCGAGGGACCACACCAAACAGAGCTGTGTGATTCCGGAACATCAATCAAGTGTCAGTTTTTGATTCCATGATGCCAAAAGACATGCCACATACCAACGTGGCTTCCTCGAACGTACCTAGAATGAGATTCTTCATAATACTGATGCGTGTAACCAGTCGCAATGCTCGAAAGATCCGGAAGGCCCGAATCACCTGGACACTGGAAAAGGACCAACTGGTAATAATGATCACCAAATCAAACACAAGCCATCCATCCAAGAGGAGTCTCCAGCCGTGATATATGAACTGAAGACCAAGTTCGACGGTGAAGATAGTAAGAAAGATCGCATCTGTTGTTTCAAAGGCATTATTGAGGTTGGGGTCATCCTTGATAAAACTGTATGTACCAATCCCCATCATAATGGCGTTGATGGAAATCATAACAACAATAACCAATTGAACCTGACGATTGTTGACCAACATCCCGCAACGATGTCGAAATTGATTAATAGTATCGACCATCTGCCGGTAGGGACTACGGTGACCCGAGGGTACCTGAGGCACTTCGTCTTCTTCGTTGTTCCTTGGGCTGCAATTGTTATCAGCATCCCAATCCATCAGAAACTTGGGTCCATTTTGTTCACTTTCATTGTTTACTTCGAGACCATCTCGAATCTCATTTCCAGCTATGGCAGGGTCAAGGGCATCAGGTGCCATATTGTTGCTATTGTTTTTGATATTATTGTTGTCCAATTCAGCGTCCAGTTGGCGCTTGGAAGTTCCTGTCTCCGGCGTTGTTTTTACTGTGCTCGCCGACAGGTTCTTGGGGGAAGAGGACATGACTCACTCACACCTGCAACGAAATGTTTCAATGGGTTGTGAATGCTGTACAAGAGATAGAGATAGGGGAACCTCCAGAATCAAGGGCGGCGCTACAACAACAACAACAACAACAACAACACTGGCTGGCTATCACACACCACTGCCTTTAGTCTCCAAAACAAACACAACCAACGGTACGTGTGGCAGGTGTACAGTACAGTACTCGTAGTACCTAGGTACCTCGTACGGTAGTAGATGTGCTGTACGTGAGATGTCGTTGCAACGTATTTTTGGGCAATTTCTCCGATGCCGCACGCACGGTCTGACCGGTCGTCGTACAATGTTTTGTACTTCGTTCCATCGACCTCTCCCAGTTTGGTACGACTGCTCCTTGCCAGGAAGGAACCAAGTTTCTCTGCTCTGCACCACCTGAACAGATTTATTGCCTACTGTAGGTAGAATACATCTTACCACCCTAAACTACCAGTGGTCCTCGTACTACCTCTGCTAGCAACCATAGCCAAATTACCAAAAAATATAGTTTCAATTTGTTCTCTACTCAGATTCAAAGCTACGCAAACTAGAACTGTCCTTGTCATCATCATTGGGAGTGAGAGCCCCACGCGACCCAAGAGATCCTCCTACTAGGGACAACCGACTGCCCGAGCGGAACATACCCATACCTGATCCCGGATTCTGTCTGGATCGCCGGCGCTCGGGGACACCTCGCTCGGGGAGCAATCGGGCATGTAGCGATTGGGACAATTGTTGTGCTTGTTGTTGTTCTGTCTCTTGGGCTTTGCGCCGGCGTTCTCGATCGCGCTTCTCCATAGCTTGGCGTTCCTTCTCAAGAGTGTAGCTTCTACCAAGTGTCTCTAGTTGCCGTTTCGTTTGCATTTCTCGTTCGTAGGCTATTCTTCGTTCCATTTCAATTCGAAGTTCCGCTTCCCTGTTTTCTGCCTTCATTCGTTCCGCTTCAATGTGCAGTAGATCTCCAGCAATAAGTTCAATCATGTTCTGGACATTCTCTTGCGTCCGCAGCATATCGTTGATATGGCACTGGAGGAGATCTATCCGCTCTTGAGCTTCTGCCAGCTTGTTCTCGGGGCTGTCGGACTCAAAACCATCTAGTTCTCGCACGGTCTTTTCGGTGATAGCGACGGCATCACAAACCACAGCCACAATCAAGTTGAAGACAATGAAACCGGTAATGAGAATAAAGGCACTAAAGGGCGCCCAGGCAAGTGGCTCTTCCGCTATGACTTCTCGAGCAATGTCTCCCCACTCGAGTGTCATCATTTCCATACATGTATACAGGGACCGATCGAGTGTGGTGAAGTATTCCTCGGATAGATCGAGGGAAGAGTATAGTTCCGTGAATAGGACCGAGAAGATGTAGAAAATGAGCAACAAGAGGGCTGCAATGGCATACATACGCGGCATGACAGCCCCAATGGCCAAGACGAGATCTCGAAGGGGCTTGACCCTTGTAATGAGGCGAAAGGCCCTAAAGATTCGAAAGGCTCGTACAATCTGCAGGGACTCAAAGGACCAGGAGAGCACGACAATCATAAAATCAAAGAAGAGCCATCCATCGGCAAAGAGTGCCACCCCCAGGTAGGCGAGCTGCATGGCCACTTCGATGGTGAAGACGACAAGGAAGGCCGTATCAATATCGGCAAATGCCTTTTCTACCTTTGGATTCTCCTCCACAAAGGGAAAGGTAGCTAGTCCCATCATGAGGGCATTGACAATAATGGCAACGATGATACCAATCTGTACATGCTCATTGTTGACTAGCTTTCCACAAAACATACGAGCCTTCCAAATGAAAGTAGCATCTTCCGGTTGCGATAGATCATCATCTTCTTCTTCCATGGATACATTGAGTTGCTGCGGCGGGTCCTGTTGAGGATCCTGGCGTAGATCCCTGGAAGGTCCCCCCACCGGCTGATCCACATCCACATCCACATCCATATCCATATCCGTGTGTGTGTAGGAGGCAGACGGCGGTGTCCGGGATCTGGATGGCGGACGTTTGCGCGGAGACGAAGGACGTTCCAGAGACCGGTTGGAAGAGGACTTGACATGAAGTGCGGAAGAGGCTGTGGATTTATAGGACTCGTCGTGATCTGGATGATCCATGCTGGGCGGTTGTTTGGTTGCGTTTGTATGTGATGGAACGTTGTTGTTGCTGTTGCTGTTGCTGTTGTTGACGATGCTGTGTTCTCCTTCGTCGTCTGGAGGTTCGGGAGTAGCAGAGCCTGAATCAGATTCAGTATTGGTGGCAACCGCGGCTTTTTTTCCCAAACGAGTGATGCTTCCCGTAGTGTTGGTGTTGGTAGTATTTATGCTTGTTGCTTTGCTTCCTCTTCCACTATGATCGATTCGGATAGGAGTCATTAGCTCTTGCGTCTGCACACCCCTATCTATAACACTACTGTACTGCTCTCTTGGCACTGTCGAGGGAGACTAGCGGTGTTGTAGTACGAGTACTGTGCACGAGAAGCTGAGAATCTCAGAGTCCCAAGACAGAGAGAGAGACGTGAATGGAAGACCGTAGAGAAGTACGTGGCAAGGAAAAAGAGGTCCAGGAAAACGCTCTTCACCCAAGAAACACCAAAAAGAACTACTAACAGCAACTTTCAAAGGTGTCGCTGTTGTTGTCTTGGTCGTTGTGGTGTGTGCTTCTTGCAATTGCTCTACCCCACCGTAGTAATAGTGAATGCACTGCTTCTTCGTACTCGTAGCTCTGTCCGTACGTATTCGTTGCAGCAGTGGCACACAGACGACGGCGACGGTTCACGTGGTGCATGTGGAGAACCCCACACACTGCATATCATCGCCAGCACAGCTGCCAAGTGCGGGAGTACGCCTGCACCACCTTCCTGTGGCTGGTACGTTTGATGTCGCCGATGCGCGCCAGCAGCGAAGGTTTGCGACATATTGACGTGCGCGCTAGTAAAAACCAACAAAGAAGAAGGAGATGTTGGTGGTGGTGGTGGGTTAATGGGTTGATGGACGCGAATAAACAGCAAGCAGCTTCACAGGTTTGAAGTTTTTCTCACACAATGGCCGGAAGTTCGAGTAGTCATCATGTACTAGTAGTAGTGCTTGTACTTCCAATGTTTGAGCCCTTCTAATACAACAATGTGTACGAAACATAATGCTATACTACCGTACCGGCACTTTGGTACGTATTACCGTACGAGATGGGTGTTGGAGATGCATTATTACACTACTATCTACTACTAGTAGTACTGTCTAACCGATGATAATCAGTCGAACGAGTCACTTGGTATCAGGTGCGCATTGTGGCGACGCACAACGGTACGAGTATCACTATCTACCGGTAGCAATGAGAGGATGTTGTGGAGGATCGAGATTCCGTGTTGTTGCAGTGGTCGTGGTGGTGGTGGCAAAAATTTAGACAGGAAAGCATGGGTCTTGTGGGACGACCATCATTGGCCAGCGCGCCTACCTAACTCCCACAAACATACTCCACTACAGCCGATGCCCATTCCGATCCTATATGCCCTCTCCTCCAACAAGGACAAAAAACATGAACCCTCGAAGCGAAATTTCTCTATACACAAGCTACAGCCTGCATCCCTTGGTACGACTAACCCACACAAAGTGGCCGAAAATTGGCGCATCCCATCCATTGCGACTGTTTTTCTCTAGCACAATTCAGAAGGCAACCAACCACTGCCATCATCCTTCACTCCATCACACTCCATCGCAATCCGGCAGCAGATAGAAAAAGTGGAGTTCTTAGATCCACTAGTGTATTGTTTGGTTCAACATGGAAGACGATGATTATGATGCCTTGGCTCCTACCCCGGCCCCTCCTGCTCCTTTGAGAAACACAAGTGGGACCCCCAGTGTTCCGCCATCCTTTGCATTTGGATCCAATTCAGCTCCACCAGCCCCACCTGCTGCCTCCTCGGCTGTTGTTCTTTCTTCCTCGCAGTCACCTGCTGCTCAAGCACTCTCCATCCTAGATGAGCCTGGTCCTGTCCGGTTGTCAGCCCCTGCTGCCGCTGTGTTGGATCCTTCTCTCAGCAAACGTTGGCAAGAACCTGTCACTCCCACACAACCTGCCCGTACTGGAACCCCCACGGCTTCGCCAGCTTACAACAAGCCAGCCTCAGAGTTGGCTCCTAGGAAACCATATGATTTCAAAAAGAGTCAATCCTATGATACTGATGCGCTCATTCGCAAGTATGGTGGTCTCACTGGCATTCCACCTGTTCCTGTCACGGTGCGTCCTGCTCCTCCGCCAGCTGCCTCGCCCACTCCTATTACGGTTCGACCTACCGAGGTCCGAGATCAGGCACAAAAGGTTCTTGATTTGGTGGACGACTCCTTGCAAGCGCCCATGGATATCCGACGAACAGAATCGGGGGGATTCCGGGCGGCTGTCACACCCTACACCATGAACCGAACCATGAGTGGATCGGATTCTGACTACCGTCGGTCGTCCAGTGGTTCCTTGGCTGGCGGCAAGCGGGTACCCGCTGCCTTGGCTGGCATCCAGTTGCAACCTTCCTCGCCTGCTTGGAATACCTCTGGGCGCCATTCGTTTTCGGATCCCTCCTTTCGACACGATGATCTTATGGACGAGGAAGAAGATGACATTCTTACCCCTGTTCCATTCAAAGATGAGCCTGTTGTCGACGTTGTTCATTTGGAGAATCGGGCTGCTGGGTCTCGGCAACCCTACTCGGACAAGGCCTTTGACGGCGACTTTGATGGGGGCAGCCAGTCATGGAGTTCTCGCTATTCTGACTCGCGATTTGTATCGCAAAAACACATTCTTAATCAATGGGATCAAGAATTCCAACAAGAACAAAAGGAACGCAAAACTGCCCGCAACATGTTTGCCAGTACAGCTAGCAAGGTTCGTCACTCGGCGTCGGCTGCAATTTCTTCGGGATCCCGAAAGGTGTTTGGGTCGGGTGGATTCAGCTTCCGGTCCAACCATGTGTATGGAAACCAAAAAGCTTCTGAGCGACCAGAAGTCAATCTTCGAACAATGTGGAAGAATGTGGACGATGAAGCTGCTATGATCAATCCTCCCCGTGTGCACAAGACATGGCAAGAGGTCATGCTCAACAAGCGCAAGCGACGTCGAATCTTGGCCATTTTCTTGTGTTTCTTCTTGGGAGCCGTGGCCACACTGTCTTCCATTAATGCTATTCGCGCTCGCATCAACCGGATGATCTCGGTAGGAGATGAAGTAGTATTTTACGTCACTTCCAGTACCCCTTACGGTGATGCTGCCGAAGATGCTCTTGCCTTGGATTTGGCCAACATTCCCTCCAACGCTGAGTTCATTTTTCATTTGGGAAATATTCAAGATTCTTCCATGACGTTGTGTCCTAACAACCGCTATGCCGACGTGGCTCACATTTTGGGTAAATCGCCTGTACCTGTTCACATTCTGCCAGGACAAGAGGACTGGGTCAACTGCCCCCAACAGGACAACTCACTCAAGTATTGGATGGAGGCCTTTGTTGACTTTGACTTGGCTTTCCAAACAAGCTACAGTATCAAGCACCCCGAGAAGGTGCCCGAAGCATTTACGTTCTTGCATAAGGGCGTCTTGTTTATGGGTCTCCATGTTGTCAGTGGTTACATCATTGACACGGAAGCTTGGGAAACCCGAGAAGACGAAATGCTCAAGTTTTACTTTGGAATGGCCAACGAGTATAAGGGATACTACCGAAGCATTGTCATCATGGGCAATGCTCGACCTGGCCCACAGCAACTCAAATTCTTCAAGGCCCTGTTTAGCAACCTCAACTCGAGATCGGTACCTTTGGTATACATTCATGCCAATCAACACAATGAAGAGCTAATGGTTTACAACGCCTTCGAAGACCACCCACAAGTAAAAACGATCGGAGTCCAAGATGGAAGTGCCGTCGCTCCCGTTCAAATCACTGTCGGATTTGGCAAATCCCCCTTTGTGGTCGGATAGACTGACTATATTCTTTGTACTCCGATTGTTTTGGGTTTGGTACCTTCAAAATTCAGCGGAGTTTTTTGCGTAGACTAATAACATGGATGCATTGACATAACTATATACTTGACCCCACTAGAATCCCATATTCTTTTGAGGAAGGAAAGAGTTTCCTAGCTTGACACATCACTGGGAGGAATGGGCCGTTCGTTGAACTCTCTTACCCATGCTGCATTTTCCTTCAAAAGTTTGATTGTGTTGGTCGAAGATGCTCCTTCAAGCCGGGAACTCTGGACCATCTCCTCGTAAGCCATGGAATCGAAGGCTCTCGCTGGGGTAGATGACACTGCCGGAATTGGTAGATATATCCTTGCCATTCTCCCCAAAATTGGAAAGCGTTCATGGTGTGTTGCCCACCATGGAAGAGGATCAACAAGCCCCTTAGATCCATCTTCTTTCTCAATCCACATTTTCAAACCCTCCACTGCTTGGAACGAACGGAATTCAGCTTTGCAACGCTCGCGGATCTTTCTGTTTTCTTTGCTCGTTGCATCGGATTGTCTCGACCTGCTGCCTCCTGATTCAGAAAAACGCTCAGAGAGACGGCGCAAACCTCGGTCAAGTGCTGCCTCTTCAATTTTGATTTTCTTCTGCTTTGGCTCACTGCTTTCTTCTTGAGACCGTTGAACCTCTGAGGAAACCATAGCCTCCAACAGGACATCATGAATCTTATCAAATTCTTTGGGAGAATCAAGAACTTGCAAGTCCTTGTATCGCGGATCTACGGCATGAGCAACCCATACTTCCTTGGCAAGTCCCTTGAAAGGTGATGCAGGGAAATCTTTGCCGAATGCTTTGTCCCAGGCTTCTTGTGTCCTTGCAATAGCCTGCTTAGATTCACCCTCAAAGTCATCTGGGTCGAGATCTTCCCAGATAACCTGAAGAATGAGAGGTATCATGCTTACCGTGACCAACGATTGTTTCTGCAAAAGCTGTGATGCGATTTTAAATGGGCCCCAGATTTCATCCAACACGGTTAGGAGGTCCCAATCGTTCTGATTCAGCGAGTGCTGATCAAGCTCATCATGAACTCGCGGATCCATGAGCATAGAATCCAGGGCCTTGCGCAAGTGCAACAATCGGCCAATCATTTCATCAATCGACCACCACATATCTGGCACTGTATTGATCACAATTGGAAGGTGTTCTTGATCAGGCAAGAACAACGACGACATATCTGACTGTGCCTTGATCAACAACCCCGACATTTCCTTCGAGTTGTGGATCTTGTGAGTTAGCGTTCTCGCCTTCTCAATGCATGTCTTCATTTTTTCTCCAATTACTTCCAGTGCAATCATTGCAAACCGATTCAATGTTATGTCGAGACTTGGTAGCACAAGGTCACCGACAACCATGCGATGGGAATCATTGGACTCAGCTGTGCCACTGACGGTTACTGGAACCTGATACTTCGCATTAATACCCAACGAAGCGAGGAGTAATCGTAGGTCCCCGTCGAAAATTGAACTTCCAGAATCAGAGGCTATGACTCTGTCTTGTAACTTAAAATCGTTGTCTATCCAACGGATTCGCTCGGTCCAGTAATGTCTAGAATTGTAATCAACCCATTGGTCGTGCACGTGGACAAGCTTCTGATCAACAAACGAACTTTTGAACTTCTTTTGCATTTCCGTCTTGAGATAAGAAAGATATTCCCCAATATCTCTCTTTGACAGCTCCAGTCCACCTTGCTGACCACCCATTAGTGCTGCAGTCATGTCACTAAAGGAGGAGGACTCAACCACGTCTAAGGGTTGATTGGTTTCGAGGATCCATTGAGTGATCGCCTTGAGATGCGCACCAGTGGCTGGAACTCGAGTCTCCGTGTTTCTATTGGTGCCCGACTGCTGCGCGTTGCTTTGGGGAGGAGAAGGCGGCTCGACTGGGGCACGTTGTGATGTACGTCGAGATGGAGAGGGTGGGGCATGACGAGCAGGAGGTGCATGATTTTGGGCGTACGGTCGCACAGGAGGTGTTTCTTCGGCCTCCTTGAGTTTCAGCATTTCTTTGAACACTGGTTTGTGCGTGCCTTTCAAATGCTGTCGGAGAGGAGTGGGAGTTGAGTTAGCAGGATCCAACCGCACTATCGTACCGCAAAGATTGCAATACGCCTCTTGACTCTCTACAGCTTCTCCAAATAGTTCCATGTTCCAACAATGAAATACTCGCCACCACACTGAATGCTTAGTACTTGGGGGCGGAATGACTTTGTTCTGGGTCACAAGAGTTAGAAAACTTGCATGTGGTCTTGATAAAGCTACCCAATCAAAGGGTTGCTCCTTTGGAGCTTCAGGGCTTTTGGTCGCTGGCTGGACGGGGGCACGTTGTGCCGGGCGCTGTGGTGTGGGTCGCGCAGAAGCATCTTTTTCCGCCTCTTTGATTTCCAAATCCCTGATTCTCAGCAAAATATCGTGTAACTGAAGGTGTGTTGCTTTCAAATGCTTCTGTAGTGGCCAGGGAGACTTGTTGTTTGGATCTAACTGTACAGTCTCACCACAAACATTACAAAAAGCATCATGACGATCCTCATCGTCTCCATTCAGGTCCATGTTCCAAACATGAAACACCCGCCACCACACTGCCTTTTTGGAGCTAGCAGGTGGAACAGCTTTGTTCTCAGCTACAAGATGCGCGAACTTCTGGTGTGGTTTGGCCAGTATTTCCCAGTTAGCATCCGTACTTTCTTGAGCCTGTTTCGTGGTACCTGTCTTTGGTAATGCCGCGGGTACCACTGGAGGTGTATCTTGGACAGTCGAAGAAGGTTTGTTTCCCTTGTCATTCTGCTTGGGGGCAGAATCTGCAGGGACAGGGGCAGGCGCTTGGACCTCCACGTTAGCGAATGGTGGTTGCATCTCGGGAACCATTTCGGTTGGAACAACAACAGCAGCTGGATTTGGAACTTTAAATAATCCACAATTGTTGGGCTCTTCTCCAGGAAGTAGACATTGGTAGCAAATTCGAATAGGCTGTGGCCAATGACGCTGTTGTTCAATTGATTTAGTGGCATCAATGGCAGCACAGAGTGGGTGTAGAGGGATTCGACAACGCATACAAGCTAGAGCAGGATCTGCCTTTGCCCAAGGTTGGATACTACAACAACGGATAGTTAGGCATCCCCATGGACGATGAACCGCGCTGTACTTATCTCATGTAGTGTCCGACGTACCATCGATCTTTCCCCGAACCGCAAGGCCCGGCTTCAGTTGGATTCGGCAGTACAGTACCATTCGTTCCTTCCTCCGCCGACATGATAGAAAAGGGCTTGACAACAGTGTGATTGTTCCCTTCCTACTGGTTATTATGTGCCGCATTTCGCCGAACCGTAAAAAAACAAACGAGGTGCAGTCGCCAAAACTTGGCTCGTCGACCGTCAACAACTGGGAATTCTTGACCCAGCGGAATCAAAGAAGGATGGCAAAAACAAAGAAGTTACGATACCTACAAGCTAGCAAACCATCAATATCATTGTCGTTTGATGTTCCTCTACAATCGTACGATTCCTCCATTCTAAGTCTGAAAGTATGGTATAGTGAACAATTTTCCAGCCCTGCTCCCAGCATAGGTACTACTCATGGCGAAAAATAGAATGTCCTTTTGAGGGGATGCCATTATCTGGAACGACAGATGCTCCTTGTTGTTGGTGAAAGCTTGCAAGTAGCTGCCCTTTACAATATGTGATGAGTACCTGTTTCTACTACTGCCTAGAATATGTGATGGGTTGCATTCCCATGATATGATGCAGTTCTTTGACGGTCGAATGACAGACGGAGCTTTGACTGGTGCCAATCGAATCCGTTGCCACACGTGTCAGCCGCAGCAATCATAAGATTTCGATTCACGATGGACGCTGTTGTTCAGTTGCTCAGAAATCTCCTTTGCTGTTTCAAGGATTTGGCAGTCTTTGAAGGGACTATCCTTCATGATGTTAGCGTAACAAACATGTACTTGGGGCCTCTTCCCGAGCCTCTTAACAAGACGACTCCACTCGAAGTCATCATTTCCATCACCCAGTTTTACCCGGTTATCTTTGTTACCTGGGGTGGAATCAAGTTGTTGACGACTTCCATTGGAAAGTTGCGTCGTCTTGAACATCTTGCCAAGTTGTCTTCCAAGGTGTTCAGCCAAGAACTCTCTCCTGCTGAGCGCATTGTCAGTGAATCTTTGTACAAGGAGACTAGGATGGCCATTCGAAGTGCTTTTATTGGTTTCCTCGTCTTCCCCTTGGGTATTTGTTTCATATGGCTCACTGCCAACTCCTGGCATATTACAGAAACCAACTGGATTGGAGGTCTTCCGGCCTTGATTTACGCACTTACTCTCATGGAAATCAACTTGGTCCCTCTTTTGTACTATATGGTTCTGGATGGTTTTGAAATGTTGGAAAAGTCTTTGAATTGCCGAGGACTTTTGGACAAGATTGAGACGGGAAAGCTGGCTTCTGAAGAGTTGGATGTCTTCCGCTACGAGTTCATGACTGGGTGGGCGCCATTCTGGGAAACTGGCACTTCAATGTTTGCTGAGCCCGATGCCAAGGATGAAGAGAAGCTTCAAGCCGAGGTAAAGAAGGTTCAAGAATCGTTGGATTCTTGGCTTGTACCCAAGAAGAACCCCAAGGGCGGAAAGGGAGGAAAGGGCGGAAAAGCAGCAAAGGGAGCCAAAGAAGAAAAGGTTCGACAAGGTGCTATGACCGAAGTTAAGGAACGATTGGCGCATTCCATTCCCAAAATGCGCATGGAGGGACTCCGTGAATTGCTCTACTTTGTCTTCAACTTCATTGCATTTTATGGATACTTGATGGGAGTTCTGGCCTACTTCTTCGACGATGAGCCATCGCAACCATACCCGGTGAAGTCGCTCAAGTTCTTCTACACAAACGAGGAAGCGGATTGGACTGGAAACTTCATGGGTGACCTCATGTGGACTTTGGAGCCCATGGTCATTCTAGGGAGTCCCTACTTGATTAGCATGTATACCCCCAAGAAAGAATCTGACAAGGTCAAGTCCGACTAGTCAGTAGCCGACGTTGCCTCCTTTCCCAGGTGGCTCCCACAGTTCGTTGCCAAAGCAGATGGCATGCGCAGGTTTGTTTCTTCGAGTTTCTCTGTCATCACACCATTGATTTTGATATACGGTAGATTGAATGTCAGTAGTGTTCCATCCGCTTTGTCGATGACGACGGTTTGGACCAATGGAAAATAGTGTATGTTGCAGTTTATGACGGAGTACATCATATTAACTTACTTAAACTCTAAGTGTTTCCAGCGCGTCACCTGGACAGGCAAGCGAACGTCGACTAGCGCGAATTTTGCCATCATTACCACCATGTTCACAAAAACCAGCTCATCAGCAGCGTGGTCAAGAACAGTTGCATAGTTCCATGAAACTAATGGGACCTGCTACCAAGTTGGTAGGTGGAGCAGCGACAATGGCTACTTTGGCTACAGGCATTGCGGTGCCCGAAGCATTCCATTTGACGGCTACCATGAAAGCTGTAGATTTCTCCAAGATTCTTTTGGCCCCTTTGGATTTCACCATTGGTGTCCAAGAGAAGGAGGCAGTTTCAGCTGAAGAAGCCGTCATGAGAAACATGGGAGAGGATGGAGCTGTATTGTTCGTCGTCCGCCGACCAGGATGAGTTTTGTGCCGAGAGCATGGGCAGCAGTTGCACAAGCTTTCGGCACCAAAGGAGGGAGGCCCCGCTCCCTTGGAAGGATTCAACCTTCTTGGGGTAGTCAAGGAGACAGGAGTGGTAGGTGCCTGCGGTTCCAATGTGTCGATATACCCCGTGCAGCAAAGTGGTTTGTTCTCATTTGCTTCATTGCCCGTTTTGTGTTTTAGGATGACAAAGGACTGATGGACTTCTATTCTCAGTACTATCCATTCCCTTTGTATCGCGACGATGAGTTCTCATTTTTCAAGGCCATGGAATCTGGGACATTCATGAAAAACATGTCGTGGAACCCATTCAAGACTTGGCAAACCATCCAAGATATCAAGGGACGAATGCAAGGAAAAGATATCAAAGGAAACATGAAAGGAGATGGTATTAGGAGTGGAGGTGTGTTGGTTTTTGGACAAGATGGCCAAGTCAAGTACATGTACAAGGAATCAACTGGTATCCCAATTGACGAAGAGGGCTTGTTAAAAGCTGTTCAGGCTGTCCGCGACGAACAAGCAAGCGCCAAGTCCGAATTGTAGGGTCGGTGCAAAGGGTAGGCCTTGTACTAGATAGAATCCAATTGGAGTGGAGTTCACACAATCTCACGACGGGTCTCACTCGAGAATGACAAACGTGATGATATGCACCAATTTCGGTGTCATATCTTTATTGTTTCGAAAATCGAAGGAGACTTCGGGTGCGTGGTATCGAGGCGAGTTTTCCTCTCCAATCTACAATGCTTTAGAACTGAGGTCTTTGCTAGATCTAAATCCTTCTATACATTCTCTTTCTCTTTAGGATAGGAATCTAACGTAGGATAACATTATCCTTGACATGCTCAACGTAGTTGATGAGTTGGGCGGTCCAGACTCCCTTGGCATCCACATCCATAACATTGATACAAGTATCTGCAACAAGAAACGACAAGAACAGGTAAGGTATCCGTACAGCACGTCACATATGTATATACAAAACGAAATTCAGTAGTACGTACTGCCCTGATGAATGCTAGCAGACTTCTCTGAGCGTAACGCTGTGGCGGAGATCAAGACCTTGTTGAGCCGTCCATGAGCTACGACTGCGATATGGGTCTCCTGGGGGTAATCTTCCAACAGAGATTCCAAGGCTTGAACAGATCGTTGTGCTACTTCCCACGTGGACTCTCCACCTCCTGGAAAGGCCATCATGATATCAGCCTTCATCTGTTGCGCGACGGCCTTGAACTGTTCCGACAAATCGGACTTGGTGGTCCGCCATGCCAAACCCTCAAAGTCTCCAAACCTCATTTCTCCGAATCCTTTGGCAACAACGCGTCGGTCTCCAACCGTTTCTTTATGTTGTGACCAAACAAGATCAGCTGTTTCTTTGGCCCTGGCCAGGTGAGAGCTGGCCACAACACCAATGGGAATATCCTGAAGGGCTGCTGCGACAGCCTGTGCTTGTGCCTTCCCATTGTCATTGAGCGGGATATCGAAGCCTCCTCCTTGAATCTTTCCTTGAAGATTCCAATCTGTTTCTCCATGGCGTAACAAGTATATTCTTCGAGAGCCCTTAGCTAGGGGAGGGAGTGACGTGGAGACGAGAGGAGAAAGCTTCGATGGTGATGCATCTTTGGACTCGTCGTTGAAATTGTTCATTCTGAAAGTAGCGGAATTAATGACAGAGAAACAACGCACTGAAGGGGCTCTGAAAACTACGGGCAAAAGGTGCAAAGGTAGCAGGCACAGCAATGATGATACGTGATTCATCTTTTGTAACCTCATTTCCTCGCCCGCCGTCGGCCATTTTGGTTACGTCGTCATTTCATTCGTAGTCGAAACATGCACCGAGCCTATCATATGGGACTTGGTCACAGATTGACGATTACTTTGACCGCAAAGATCCCCACATGAGCCAAACGGTGTCAGGCAAGATCTCACTTTTTGGCGTAGTGAACACCAACCAGACACCCACTTCTATTTTCAGCTCTAGACTCCCAACATCATGTCGCTATTTTCTGTCGCTGGAAAGAATGTCCTTGTTACTGGAGGATCTCGTGGCATCGGTTTGATGGTTGCCAAGGGATTCCTCAATGCTGGAGCTAACGTTTTGTTGACTAGCCGCAGCGAAGACGCTTGCGCCGAAGCTGCTGCTTCGTTGGAAGCCTCCAAGACCAGCGATGCCACTTGTTCATACGTCGCTTCCAATGTCAGCAACCGAGAGGGTTGCGAGAAACTGGCCGAGCATGTTGCTGAAGTCTTTGACAACCGCCTAGACGTCCTCATCAACAACGCCGGTGCTAGCTGGGGCGAACCCCTGGAACGGAATTCGGGAAAGGCCAACTGGGGTTGGGACAAGGTTCTTGATTTGGTACGCCTTTTCGATCTGTTATTTTGTACAACATTTTCTCTACTCAAGGTTCAACAGTCTAACACATATTTGGCTTTTTGATCTTCTTCCTCAATGGCTTTGCAATGTTGTTTTCATTGCATCCATATTGTTTCCGTAATTGGACCTTCCATAGAATGTCAAGGGCATCTTTTACATGACCCATGCCTTCATTCCCCTCTTGGAGAAATCTGCCACTCAAGAAGATCCTTCCCGTATTATTAATATTGGTAGCATTGTTGGATTTGTTCCTCAAGCCGCTCCAACCCACGCATACGATGTCAGCAAGGCTGCCGTCCACCATTTGACCAAGAAACTCTCCGCCGACTTGGCTCCCAAGCAAATTACCGTGAATTGCCTTGCTCCTGGTTTTGTTCCTTCTCGTATGTCGGATGGTCTCAAGTCTTGGGGAGCTACCAGAGACAAGATTGCAGAAGCTGTTCCCCTCGGTCGCATGGGAAACGAGGATGATATGGCTGGAGCTTGCTTGTACTTTTCTTCCAAGGCAGGATCTTGGTGCACTGGTGTCATTCTCAACGTGGATGGCGGAGCCGTTGGGGCCTTGCAAATCCCCTTGTCCAGTCTGTAAAGCCAAAGGTACAGCATCCAGTCACATCTACAGTACTGAAACACTATTCTAGGAGGTAGTAGGGGTCGGGAAATAGCGGTGAATGTTATTATAATGGTAGTTTACATATCACACAACATAAGAGTGAATGTACAAAGCACACTAACGTGTGCAGGTATAGGGCATTTAGCGGACCATTGCAAGCTGGACAGCATTGTCCGGGTTGGCCAACAAAAGCTCGAAGGTAACGTCGAGTGATAGTGGGGCATTGGTGTCAAAAGAAGCAGCCGATTGAAAGGGCAAAAGTGTTGTCTTTTGATCGTGGGTATTAAGCGCTTCTGGGTAGGCAGCCAAGAGCAAGTCATGGCATGGCCAGCCATTCTCAATGGCCATGTGCAAGGGAAGCTTCCCTTCGAACATGTGCGATGCAGAGGATGGGTGTGCCTCGAGCAAGAGCTGGACTAGTGCTCTAGAGGCAACGAGACCCTGTTGGTCAGTAGTGCATTTGTGGCGCAACACTTGATGGATAGGGAAAGATCCATCGGCACCTTGCTTGGCAAAAACCCAAAGGTCTGTGGCGCGAAGGTGGTGAAGCAACCAGAGGACGTGGCGTACTTGATCTGGATTCTCCCAAAAACCTAAAGAAGAAGGAGACTAGGTGAGAGACTGTTCATGTTGTACAAGACAAATCGTTGGACTCTAAGCAGCAAAGTATTGTCTTACCTTGATAGTTCATGACTCGTTGCAAGAGAACTTGCACAGGAGCAATCTCAGAACAGGTGTTGCAACTTCTTTCATTCGTGGTGGTACAGCAACCGGCAGCGACCAGAACTAGCTTAAACTTGCGCCACATGTCCAGACTCAAAGTGCGTTGTTGCACCATAGTTGGGGACAGGAGAATATAATCCAAAAGATTGAAAGAATCGAGGTTTGGAGAAGGCATATGTACACCTTCGGGGAACGCCTGCAGCATTGCTTGCGCAGCTTCCACAGTGATAAAATCGGACAAAAGCCAAGGGTACGGGCAGCTGTCTTGATTCCGCGGGTTTCGCGTCGCGTGTTTGGTCAGGATCGTCACCAACTCAGTGGTTGCATCCCGGGAAGCTGTGAAGAAAGCGGCCGGGTTGCAAACCAAGGCCTCTGGGAAAACAGAGAGGACAGCCTCTAGAATGGCAGGTGGGGGGTTGCGAGACAAGAGCCGCGAGATCAGCAAGCGGCCAGCAGGGTCATGGTGTTGCGAAGCAAAGGCTCGGTACATGCAAGGGAGAGAAGTGGTTGCTAGTTGATGAACGTAGCTTTGAACCAAGTCCCAATTGACAGTGCTTGGGCATTCAAGGATAGCATCGATTTGCTCTCTGACTTGAGTGAATGTAGGAACTGTTTCTTGCTCGGTATAGACCACTTGGTCCATACCATATTGTTGTAGCATGCTTGGACTCATTGTAGGGAAAATGGAATCTGAATCAATCTCAATTGACAGCTCGTGAATTAGACAACAGTGAAGATTTGTGGGTGCTCTTCACTTCCTGCTCGAGTCGATGCAATGGGATGGGTTTCCAAAAAAGGAATGGGGTGGTGGTGGTGATTGAAATTGCTTGTGGTTTCAGTTTGTGGAAGCCACGTTGTAGGCTCCAGTGTCCACTGTCGACTGCAAAACAGTGGACGGAGACGACGTCCAAACCCAAGACAATGAAGTCAAGAAGAACCGGAAATTCCCACTATTTAAAGTGAGATTCGTGCATTTAGAGAGTCACTGATTGCTGGGAGGAGTTCACATTAAATCCAAACGTGGGGTAGGACTACACAACAGGGAGAGATCATGCTCACTTATAACTCTCCACTGATGGGTATTTGGAGGTCTCGCTTCTATAAACATAAAGGGAAGGTTGGCTAGAACGCCGAAAGTTGAGGAGTCTTTTTAATGGCGTGCACCATTTTTTACTACGTACACATCGGGCCTTCGGGGTTCTGGTTTGTGCACGACAAATGCAACACGCAACCATCGAATACCGAATGCCACATGCTTGTTTCTCCGAACTCTTGCAGCTTCCCATCACTGCATCGTCACACAGAAGTTGGTGCCGGCAGCACCAACACGTTTCTCAACAGGTCGTGTGATTCGTGGCAAGTACACTCGGAACGATGGTGAACTCAGTCGGAAGACAAGAACGACTCAAAGGGGCAAATGGCAGGATGCAGTGCTGGTTGTGTGCTGGTAGTGAGCTCCAAAACTCTACTACGAGTACTGCAAGCCACAAAGCAACTGGAACTACTAGTATCATTTTTTTCTTCTGGCATGAAATGCTCCCGGTATAACCTCAACTGTTGAGAGCATTCAAAAAGGCTGACAAACATGCACTCGGCTACTGATACCTCTTCGCATGCTGCCAGGAGTACAACAGGACCATGTCCACCCGCATCGGAGAACACTCAAGGACATTCTGGACACCCCCTCTCCAAATCTTCCAAACAGGCAATTTGTCGATTTCTCTTGGTAATTGTTGGAGGCCTCATTTTTGTTCTTTACTTGGTGCTTCGTGGAGTGATTACTCGAAGAAGCCATCAAGATGCTCTCGAACCACCATCGGGAGGAGAGACATCTCCCACGTCTGCTCCGGTGGTGGACTTTATTATCCCTTCGGATTACCCTCATCAAACTGTATTGGCATCAAGGAAACACCTAAAGGTTGGTCAGAAGGTGTACTCGCCTTCTGGTAACTATTTTGTGTCCTTGCTATCGTCTGGAGACTTTGTGTTGGCCAACGCTTGGTCCAACGAACCTCTTTGGTCGGCCGGTACATCCCAAGGCGTTCGGGTACATTTGCAAACGGATGGCAATTTAGTGGTCCGAGACAAGGATGAGGATGCTTTGTGGACAACCAAGACACATGGAC
Source organism: Nitzschia sp. Nitz4 (assembly GCA_013372465.1). Classification (NCBI taxonomy): domain Eukaryota; phylum Bacillariophyta; class Bacillariophyceae; order Bacillariales; family Bacillariaceae; genus Nitzschia; species Nitzschia sp. Nitz4. The sequence goes on along the minus strand of WXVQ01000104.1, from coordinate 128,115 downwards.
ATCGTAATTCTGTTCTAACGGTGGACGATGGTGGACAGCTTGCACTTTGGTGGAATCCAAGTTCCGCTGATGTTGCTACCAGTGCGATTTCCAATGTGACATCCCAACAAGTGTGGGTAGGAGGTATCCCAAGAGGAGCATATTTGGGACCATCCTCCTACGACTTGCCGGTGCCAACCAGAGGTATCTTTTACTATCCATGGTAGGCAACAACACTTGCATCTGGCTTTTGCCACTCGTTGTTGCCTCTCTTGTCTTATATCGTTTTTGTTCTTCTGTTTCATGAATAGGTTTCCAGATACTTGGACGGTCAATGGAGCATATGCGCATTACGAATCTGATCTAGGTTTTTACACCAGTTCGGACCCTGCTGTCGTGGAAGCCCACATCGATTCGCTCGACTATGCCAACATTGATTTGAGTGTTGCATCCTGGTGGGGCCCCGATACTAACTTGGACCGTGCCCGCATCATGCTTCTCATGGACACGACCCTGGAAATGAAGTCGTCTGTCAAATGGACTGTGTATCATGAAGATGAACGAGACGAGCAACCCACGGTATCAGCGCTTCGGGAAGACCTGGACTATCTCAAGAAATGGTTTGCATGGCACCCATCTTGGGCTCATATGGACGGGAAACCTGTCATTTTTGTGTACAACAGTGATGGCTGCGACGTGGCCACGCGATGGATGGAAGCCAGTCAAGGAGAGTGGTATGTGGTCCTCAAGATTATGCCTGGGTTCCGGTCTTGCACCGTTCAACCCGACGGATGGGTACGTATTGTTATTGATGTTATTTTGTGGTGATGTTCACCACACTCGATACTAACGTATTGTCTTTTGCCATTTCATTTGCCTTGAAAGCACCAATATGGCGTAAACAGCGGTAAAACACTCGAGTACGACGGGTATGCTTATTCCATGTCCCCCGGCTTCTGGAGAGCCGACGAAGAGGAACCCCGCACTCCTCGCGTCGACCCTGAAACATGGTGTGCCAATAGTAAAGCCATGGCCCAAAGCAACGAACCTTGGCACATGATCATTTCCTTCAATGAGGCTGGGGAAGGAACCAACATTGAGAATTCTCCTCATTGGTCTACGGAATCAGGATATGGCGAATACTTGGACTGTTTGCATCAATATCCCACAGTTCGGTAGATATGAGAGAGGAGGATCTACTACAGCTACAGCTCTTGGAATGGACCTACCATTCCTGTCCGAGTTGCCGCATATTGTTTCCACGATGCCTACTTCAAACCAACTGTAGGTGTCTGTACGTGGAGCATTCTTGCATGATGGATAGCACATTTTTGGTAAATTGCTAATAGAACGTTGTACAAAAAATAATATATTCGAGACAACCGTTCTCCCACTTGCGGACAACGAGGAGGTCCAGGTATCCAAACCTATGGACATGACATGCCTTACCCTCCACAACGTCATGAGAATAGTATAGTATTACTTACATACATCCAATACCGTTCGTTGAAAGGGGAGGATGGTTTCGCCTTTCGCCTCTTTGTGTGACAACGGTTTTCAGGAGCGAAAATGGCCAGTGCACGTCCAGTACGATTTCTACGTATTTTCTGTAGCGTGCTGGCGCACGTCGGTCACGCTCCAAGAGGTCATGGTTGGTTCTCTGGGCCGACGGGAAGAAAGTGGAGAACGAGAGAAAGGACGTGGCCGGTGGTTTGCAGTTTTCAGGCACCACCGCGTCGTGGCACTCGTGCCACTTGTTTGGTTTCTCGAATCAAGACCAAGTATCTTTCGTGTTCCAGACTCTTTTTGTTTCTTCCAACTACTCGTGCGCAAGTGCCTTGGGAGCTGTAGAGAGAGTCAGCAATACAATAGTACCATTTCGCAGAGTGGTACATCCGTACGAGAACTACAACAAAAACAAGACTACGAATCATTTCGCTCCTTGCACGTAAGAATACAATTGCAACCATTGCAACTGGTACAATGGAAGATGACAGGAATGGTCCAGGCCAAGAGGGTCGATTCATCAAGGATGTTGCATCCTCTCCGTCCGTAGACGAAGCCACTTGCGCTTCTACTGTGGCCACTGGCACAGCCTCGCAGCCACAACAAACACCGACCAATGTCAATGTGGTCGCTGCTGCACCTGCTAGTAGCACAAATCGAAGCACAAATCGAAACCAAGAACAACAAGCTTTGCAAGAACAAGTTGTTCAACTAGGAGCTGCTTCGACAGGAGCTCTGGGTCTCTTGGTTGTGTATGTGATTCCCATGCCGGTGCTCGTGGGCATGGCCATTGTGTTGTTTTTGTGGGCCGCCTTTTTTGTCCGAGTCCTCCAGTTCCTCCGTATGCAGTATCAAGAAGGCTTGACAGGGCGAGGCTTTGGACACTTGCTCCCAGATTCCCTCTACCAACGATTGGTGAACGAGTCTTTTCATGAAATGATGACCACGGGCAACGTTATCGATGAGTATCAACACTATGCTCTCTACTTTATTCCTGGCATTCCGGCGGCCGTGCGAGATGCACATATTCAGCGATTGTTGCCTCGGCAGCGAGAAGCGCTGCAACGCCCTGGTCTGGGCCACTTTTTGGGCCCTGGCGTTATGCGATTGATCTTGGGAGATCAAGGTTTGGCAGAAGAGAATGCTATTGAGGCTGCCGCTCACCGTGGAGTATCCTCCAGTGGTAGTAGTGGTGGTGGTGGTGCCATGACACCCCGTCGTGTGCCGCGAAGACTGGAACTTCCAGCTTCCTCCAATGATACCACGGCGAGTGGACTTGGGGAAGACGACGATGATGTTGTGGATGCTCCTCGTGAACGAGAAATTGTGTTCGAAGAGGAGGAGGAAGAAGAAGAGGAGGACCTGTCTCTCAACCGTGATGTTATTCTGGATGCCATGTGGGCTAGTGCCATGTCCTATGCGAATTGGATGGTCGGATTCACTGTCAACCAGGCCGGTCACGTTGTCACACGAGGTGCTTCCTTTGTCCTTCGCGCTTCCCTAGGCTTGGGTGTTGTTTCCGTGGGGGCTGGTATGGTGGGAGTTTACGCTGGTTTGATTTCTCCCCAAGACTTGCCCCGGATGCCCTCCAACATGCCTAGAGTGGACCAGCGTGTCTTTTTCTCGTCGGCTGCCGCCAGTAGTGCACTCTTGATGCTGGGTCTGAGATCTACGACGACATCGTCTTCTTCTACACCCTCCAAGCCCAGACGGAAGAGTAGTATGAACAAGCCCTCTTCACCTCCCAAATGAACATAAGAGTTCACATGACCATACTATTCATAGGAAATCAGGGCAGAGATACCGACTCATCTCGCCCTTGGTGTCACAAACCAGGGACTTTTGTGTGCCCCTGGCTAGCACCATGAATTGGACATATCCCAGCAATGAGGTTGACCCGTGCGATATTATTATTTGTCGACACTCTCCATTCTGGGGGTCGCTTGCTTACAATTAGATAACATATTCCCCTATAACAATACTACAACCGGTAGTAACAAGAGGTGTTCTACGTCGTGTTATCCTCCTAGGAAGTGTTTGCAGATTTGGAGCTGACACTTTTCGTGCAAAAGTCTGCTGCCGCATTGCCGGCAACACACCCCGTGCTCCAACAATTCATAAAGTTGTATCCCCCAGTAATGCCGTCGACATCAATCAATTCCCCACTAAAGAAGAGACCAGGTCGGTGTGTGGACTCCATGGTTGGCATGTGAATTCCCTTGAGAGAGACGCCTCCCGCTGTCACAAACTCATCCTTGAAGGTACCCTTTCCTGTCACTTCTAGAGGACATCTCACAAGTAGTTGTGCCAATCGACGAACATTCTTTTTGGGGGCTTGGCGCCATACCATGGGAGTGCTGGTGTCACTACCATTCTCCTGTCCTTCAGACAGATCGGCCATGCGAACCAACGAAGCCCACAAACGACGGGGTATAGATGCTTGGGGGAGTGGACAACCATTGGAAATGGTCCGTTTGGGATGTTGTGTTGTCTGTTTCCAGAGTTCTTGAAAGACTTGCGCTTCATTTCCGAAGGCTACGTCCCAACAAATGTGAACCGTTTGTTGATATTTTTGTGCATGGAATTCACGGGCAGCAAAGGCGGAAAGTTTCAATACAGCAGGACCCGTGACACCGTGATGACTAATCAAGAGTGGACCCTCTTGGAAGAGTTTTTGGAGAGATACGCGGGCATGAGGAACCGATATACCGGCCAATTCGTGAAGGACGCCGCCTGGGGCAATGGCTTGTTTCGCATTCAAAGTAAAGAGAGATGGAACAGGGGATACCAAAGGCTGCCCTAGCGATTGAGCTAGCGCATAACCAGCCGGAGCAGATCCCGTTGCCATAATAATGGCTTGAAAAGCTTGTGAGGACCCATCGTGGAACTTCACCTCAAAGGATTCCTGGTTGTGTTCAATGCCTGTTACTTTCTGTTTGTGTTGAATGTCCACTCCTTGACGACGTGCAGCATTCAAAAGAGTATCAATAATAGTTTGAGAAGAGTCCGTTGTGGGGAACATTCTTCCATCGGATTCGGTTTTGAGTTGAACGCCTTGTTGTTCAAACCATTCTCGAGCCATGGTAGGAGTGAAACGTTTATAGAACAAGCCTTTCAACTCTCGTTTCCCTCTAGGGTACCCAGACAAGAGGGTCGGAACACTTTTGGATGTATCATGCAAAACGTTACAACGACCGCCTCCAGATATTTTAACTTTTCTCAACGTTGTCGAAGTGGCTTCCAAGACAGAAACCTGGACATGTTCATGAGATGAGGCAGCGATTGAGGCAAAAATACCAGAGGCTCCTCCTCCAATTACCGCGATTCGAGAAGCCCCAGCAGCTAACGATGTTTGGAGTGCTGTGGCAACATTGTTATTGGTAGAGAAAAGTCGAATCCATGACATCCACACTGGCAAACTCCTTCGTCTGGAAAGGAACATTTCTTTTGTAAACTGTGTGGGCAATGGGCAGTGGTCATCCTATTGTCATGTGGGTCGACCCAACCTTCGTGATTGGAAAGCGACTGGAAACAGGTTATCGGCTGGACGAAAAAAATGAATGAGCCGGTCAAAAACCATAGCATGTGTGGGCGTCCTGCCAATCCAATCGAAAACGATAGTTGTTCACACTGTGACTCAAAAGGCGGTTGGTTGTAACATGTGTCTACCAACGCCAAATCGATACTATCCAAAGAAGTGGCCGTTGCCTGCAGCTTTGAAACTAGAGTTATAAATTATAGTGTAGCTAATGAACAAACAGATTTTCGTTGCGGTTGTACCTGTACTAGGTCCAGTCGAGACCTCCTATCCTCATCGTACCGTAGGATACTCATGCAAGCAGTCGAGATATTTTCCGTACCCGGATTCACTTGCCCAAGAAGGAGAAGATTCAACTAGGGTTCCTTCCCCAGCTTCATTAAAAGAGACAATTGTTTGCCATGGTTGATGGCTGTTGGCCATACTCTCCACATTTGCACACCAAGTACTTTGACTTACACGCTCTGTTGATGGTTCATCCTCGTCGGCTCTCCAAAATCCTGGAGCAATCGAATAGGCATACCCATCATACTCCAAAGGATTTCCACCATTGACACCATATTGATGCTGCAGCATATCCACCGTTAGCAAAAATGCAGTGGCCAGTCGAGTTGCAATTTTGAATTTTGTGACTTACCCAATCGTCCGGCTGTGTGGCACAATCATCGAACTTAGAAAATACCTTGAGGACCACATACCACTCACCGTTGCTGGCTTCCATCCACCGATCCACGACATCGCACCCCCCGCCGTTATAAGCAAAAATAACAGGACGGCCGTCAATGTGAGCCCAAGCCGGATGCCAAGCAAACCATTTCTTCAAATAATCGAAATGCTCTCGAAGTTCGTCCACAGAAGGCTTTCCCGTTCGCTCTTCCTCGTGGTATACAGTCCACTTAAGATTTGAATTCATATTGACAGTGGTTTCCAAAAGAAGTCCTATACGAGCCCGGTCCAACTTGGTATCTTCTCCCCACCAGGATGCAATAGCGACATCAATATTTGCATAATCCAAGGCATCTACGTGGTTTTCCGCAGTTTCCAAGTCTGAGCTACTGTATTGTCCCATGTCGGGGATGTAGTGGGCCAATTGTCCATTGACCGTCCAAGTTTCTGGGTACCTAAAGGACAAAACAATGCAAAGGGTATGAGTCCTGTGCACTTTACGGAACCCCCACACATCAACAGCGAAAAAGTAAAAAACGTACCATGGGTAATAAAAAATGCCACGAACGGGAAACTCCAAATCTTCATTGGGTGGTCCTTGATAGGTTCCACGAGGAATACCACTCAACCAAATGGCGGTACCTCCCTGGTACAGAGCGATTTGACCACCATCATCCACCATCAATTGGGCGCCTCGTTGTCCCGAGGTTTTGCTCGTCCAAAGAGCTTTGTTGCTGGAAGTCCGAACAATCATGTTTCCGTCGGATTGCATATATACACGGTAGCCTCCCGAAACACCCGCATCCCAAATTGTATTGGACGAAGCATCCTGCAAGAGGAATCTTCCGTCAGAAGTGAGCGTGACTTGATAATCCCCAGAAGGACTGGAGACGACTTGGCCTTGAGCAAGATGCTTGTTGGATGCAATTACCACTGTGGTGGGGTAATCAAAGGAGATGGTAGAGGTGGGATTTACTGTAGGTTGGCTGGTGGGTTCTTGAGGAGAGACGGGGGCCGAGGTTGGGGGAGAAACAGGAGCTGATGTAGGGGATTGGACGGGAGCAGCCGTCGGAGACTGTACAGGAGATTGGACGGGAGAGGCTGACGGGCCCAAGGTTGGACTAGATGTTGGAAAGGAGACTGGTGACGAGACCGGTGACGAGTCCGCAAGGAAACTCGTAGGGGTACTGGAAGGTGGTGCCGTGAAAGAAAAGGAAGATGCCACAGGAGCCGCTGTCGGCAACGCCGTCTCATTGACGACAGGAGATTGGGCCTGGTAGGCCGTAGTATCCGTAGCTGCCGAAGAGGTACGATGCGAGGATGCCGTTTGAATGAGGTGCACCCCGACCGACACGGTAAGGATTAGAAATCCGATCGTCACAGCAAGAATCAAGATACGCTTCTTGCGACGGTCTTGGGTGACATACTCCAATTTCTCGTAAACCCGACCCGAAAAGTCATCCTTGCTATCGTTGTCGCAAGAATCGTCGTTGCCATCGGACGACATACTGTCGGAAGGCGACATGGTCGTCGAGGAACGAAAGTCCTTGCCTTCTTTCTCGGACCAGACACTTTCCAGGTCGTAGGGAACAAAGCCCCGAAAGCCCCTGTTGTGTTTGTTGACTCCACCAGTCATATTGATAGAAGTATTGGAGGCTTGTGGCTCCATTGGCACTTCAATCGATTCTTCGGTGGCCATTCTGGAAGGAGCCTGAGGCTTGGGAAGAGTGCTGGGAAAGGGAAACCACGGTGTGGCAGTAGAACTAGACGAAGACATTTTCAACCAAAACGTGCCAATGATATCACAGCTCTCTACAACGAGAATTTATGGAAGGTCGCAGCCAAGGGGGAAAAACGATGAATGAGTGGCCCAAATGGTGTGAAACTCACCCTGCTCACAACCATTGGGAAGAATGGACCTGGTGCAGACCTTGTTCCGAACCAAGTCGGATAGATGAGGCGCTCAGTTTAAGCACTCGGTGGATTGCACATAGTTTGAAGAGAAATGCTGGCGGGTACATACGAAAAAAATAGATCTACGTTGCTGCAGAAATCTTCATGCCCTGCGACATGCAGTCCCGACGCGGCAATCTTTGGTGGCGGCAGGGATGCATTATCGACTCCGACTAAGAAGAGATAGTGAGAATTTCCGATGCGATGGATGACTCGTTCGGTTTGCTTCACTGGTTATTTGTGGTTGATTATGTTGATTATGGCAAACAGGCGAAAGTGCGCTGGCAGGGAGGGAAACTACGAATAGAAGTATGGAGTATGATATAGACTGCATTGTGGTAGGAGAAACCATACTCTACTATAGATTAGTTGCGAGCTCGGCTATAGTTAAAGTTTTGGACCTCTTGCTAGCTCCTTGCTCGTTGGCCATAAAAAGATCGGTGGGTACCAGTAGCGATGCATGCCAGTTGCAGCACCGACCTAACCCTTCCAACGAATAATACATCTACAAAACCTATCCTACCAAGAATACCTCTAGAGATAAATAGAAAGTCGCGAGTATCGTACGAACTACTATCTACCACTCGTAATAGCAGGATTAGTCTAAGCGACCATCTTGGGTTGTCCATCAGGTCCGAGGCGGAAGTAGAATCCCTCGTTCTCGGCAACAGCGTTCATCTTGGCAACCATGGTGGCACGAGATGCAGCAAGCTCAGCAGCCTCGTCGACAGACTTGGCGGCCTCAGCCTTGTCTTGGAAAAACTTGACAAAGGCTCCTTGGACGGGGTCGCTTCCAGAGGAGTTTCCGGCGATCTTGGAAAGAGCAGAGCTGAGGGCGGCAGCCTTGAGGTCGTCGTCGGTCAAGAACTGTTGGGTAACAGACTCGGTGGCCTCGGCCATCATGGCGGTCTTGGCCTTCTCGTAGGAAGCGGCCTCCTCGACAGCGATCATGGACAAGATCTTCTCAACTTGGGCCTTAAGGTCGTGTTGAGGCTTGATCTTTCCGGCGGCGTTGAGCTTGGCGTAAGACTCCTCGGTGAGCTTCAAGGCATCTTGGTAGTCGGAGACGATGTTCTCGGTCAACTTCATGTATTCGACGTTCTCCTCCATCTTCTTGATGACGGCATCCTCAGCCTCGTTTTGGAGCTTGAGGAGGGAGTTGGCCTCTTCCTGGAAGACGTTGGCAATGGCGTTTCCTCCCTTGGTGTAGGCAATAACGCAGAAGGCAACAAAGGTGGAGGCCAACAACATTTCCTCGTTAGGTCGGAACCATTGGAACTCCAAGACAGGAACGGCAGCGCAGATTCCAACGGGGATGGCGTAGAGGTGAGAGAGTCCAGTTCCCATGAAACCCTCACTCTCGGCAACTTCGGAGGAAGTCTTGGCCTCCTCTTCCCGGCGAGCCGAGTAGTGGAAGTTAGCCGAAGGAGCCAAGGCTCTGCGTAAGACAAGATTTGTGTGTGTGGAGAGTGGAGAAAGAGGAAAAAGCTCACGTTAGACGTTGCGCAAGCCGAGACAAAAAACACACAAGTAGTAACCACAATGGAGGCGGTGGCAAACGTATACGTAACAGTAGAAACCATGTCTACAAGCATGCAGGCTACCATCGAGGCCACAAACAACAACAACAACAACAACAACAACAACAACATCCTCCACACACCACGTGCACTAATCGTAGTCGGGCATCGGCACAAGTCGAAGAACGCACAGTGGGCCAGACCTACAGGATCGCTGGTAGGGAAGCTACGCGGCGATCTTGGCCATCAGCGATCTTCCAGGGTGGTGGATGCCGTGGCCATGGTGGAGCATCGGCGAAAGCAAGTTGTGTGCAGGACTGCAACAGCAGGAAAGAGGACTAAAGAACGTACCCTACATGTGTTCTTTGAACGGCCCGCTTGGCCAAGGAGGAGGTAGTGGCTCGCAACATGGTCAACCGATGGAGTGTGGGTTGAAGCTGCAGCGGCTGATCTTCCTGGATCGGATTGCCCAATATCTTCGCCTGCGCGGGTGCCCGAGCGTCTGTAAGAGGTCCGATCCTGTGGACCGTTGACTGGTTGGACCGCGATGACCTGAATGACCACGAGTGGACTCGATGGACTCTGCCCTGCAGAAGCCCCGAGGATCCAGAAGGAACTCGGGAGCTGTCGCACGCTAAACACGGAGGAAAAAACAAAAGTGCACATCCCGCATCTTGCAAGAAGAACAACACCGCACGACTTGGGAGAGGCGTGAGAATGAACAGCAACAACGGCAATGGACCTCCCATGTATGGGAGTCCAGCTCCCAACGCAGGTGGAAGCCTTGCTAACAGCAGTGAAGGGGGCTTTGGAGGAGCCACCATGGGCACCATGGGCTCTGGCCAACTATTTGGAACGCAACGTCCTCAGTTTGGAACTCCAAGTCCCACGGCTCCTGCATCTTCGGGGGAATCCAATCCCAATGTTCCCAGCATTCCAAGCAATCCAAGCAATCCAAGCGCTGGAGGCCAGTACGCGGACTATGCTCAGTACAACCCTTCCTCCTCCATGATGCAGTCCAGCAACTTTGTGCCCTACAACGCCAATCAGCAACCCCAGCAACCACCACCACAGCAACAACAACAACAACAACATCAGCAATCGCAACAGCAGCAACCAATGATGCAAGGGCAAGGACAAGGACAATCTCCACACCCCGTGGGATATCCTGCTGGAACCGGAAGTATTTCGAGGTTTGCTCCTCCGCCTTCCCAGCAACCCCCTGCTTCTGCCAACAATAACAACAACAATGGCATGTCCTTTGCCAGTCGGGGCGCCATGTTGCATCAACAGCATCACCAACAACCGGCGTGGCAGTCTCAACAGCAGCAGCAGCAGCAGCAATATGGACAACAGCCACAATATCGGCAGCAACCACCCATGCAGCAGCAACAGCAGCAACAGCAGCAACATTCGTACATGTCCAACAGCGGCAGCAACAACAACAACAATAACATGTATGGGGCATCACCTCAGCAGGCTCGTCAACAGCCCCCTCCTGTCGTGCAGACCCCTTCTTCTGGTATGTCCTTTGCTCAACGATCTGCTGCCATGCATCAATCTTCCAACGTTTATGGAGGAGGTGCCATGCAGCAACAACAACAGCAGCAGCAACAGCCCTCCTATGCCCCTCAAGGAGGATCTTATGCTCCTAGCCAGGGACAAGGTCAAGGCCAACAACCCAACATGCAATCCAACTTGCAGTATCGACCTCAGCCCACTATGGGACTACCTCAGCAACAGCAACAGCAACAACCACAGCCCAATATGAACCAGTCCTATGCCCAGCGCTCCACGATGGCCGGGTCGCAGCCATCACAGGCACAACCTAATATGCAATCTTCCGTGATGTCTCAACAGCAACCCAACATGCAACCCCAAATGCAGCAACCACAGATGCCGCAACAGCCACCTCCTACGCCAAGCATCTATGTCGATCCCCCAGAGGTTGTGGCTCAACAGAATCGTTTGTTGACCGATGCTACCAGAAAGGTACAGGAGCATGCTTACTACATGAAGCAGGCTATGGAACGCAACGACTTGCCTGTCGTTTTGGAGCGAGCTGCGGCCATGGTGGCTGAGTTGGGAGAACATGCTCACTCTCACCACCATCATAACCTACACCCTCCTGCCCCTGGAGCGACGGGAACAACCACTGCTTTGAATCCAAAGAATTACTACGAACTGCATCTTAGAGCCCTGGAGGAGTTGCCTACCTTGGAGGACTATTTCTTGCAGCTCTCCCAGCCAAATCCAAATGTGGTCCCCGGTGCTGATCCTTCGCAGCAGCAACAACCACCCTTTACTATGCTCCAACTCTATGATTACGTCCAGTACTGTCCTAATGTCTTGGCCCGGCTCTACTTGCAAATCTGTGCTGCCAGTGCTTTGATTCGCAGTGGCCAAGCTGGAGCTCCTTGGGTCTTTCATGACATGATCCAGGCCGTCAAGTGTGTACAAAACCCTGTCCGTGGTCTCTTCCTTCGCCACTATTTGTTGCAAGCCATGCGGTCGGCTCTTCCAGATGAGCCTATTACTCCCGACCAGATTGCTTTGGATGCCGTGGATCCTTCGCAACCAGCGCCTGCTCCCGCCGAAGGGGAGGAGGATGCTCCACCTGTGGTCGAGCCAGTGCCCGAAATCACGGAGAAGGGAACCGTCCGTGACTCTTACAAGTTTGTCCTAGCCAACTTTGTGGAAATGAACAAATTGTGGGTCCGTATTCAACACTTGCCTGGAGATGGTCGATCCAAGGAGATTCGTCGTCGTCGCGAAAAGGACCGCAACGAACTCCGTATTTTGGTAGGAACCAACTTGGTCAGGCTTTCCGCACTGAACTCGGTCACTTCTCAAATTTATGGACAAATCATTTTGCCAACTGTCCTCCAACACATTGTCGTTTCGGGAGATCCCTTGGCACAGGCATACTTGATTGACTGTATTGTTCAAGTCTTTCCGGACGAATACCATATTGAGACCATGCCTATTCTACTGGCGGTGTGTCCCAAATTGCGTGACAAGGTCAATATCCGAACCATTTTGCAGTCCTTGATGAATCGGTTGGCCAACTATTTGGCCGACGAGGAATTGTTGGATGAGAAGGACTCCAATCAAGTCAAACGATCCATGGCGCAAGATTCTTTCCGTATGATTGACGAGTGCGTTCAAAAGGTGTACAATGCTCGTGGTCCAAAGTTGCAAGCCAAGGAGGTGATTCGATTGCAGACAGCACTCTTGTCGTTCTCCATGAAGTGTTACAAGGGCAATCTAGAGCAGGTTTCCTTGTGTTTGGACAATTGTGTGGTTGCTTTACAACAGGCCCGGGCCAATCAAGCTCTCATGTTGGAGTCCAGAAATCAACATTTGGACCCCAACCAACCTCGGGTCTTGCCACAACTCGATGCAGTGGCTGCCCAAGAGTTGGAGAAGCTGTTGAGCATCCCATTGGACGAATTGGCTTTGGGAGTCCTCACCTTGGATCACTATGCGAATTTGATTGGCTTCTTACCATGGTCCAGCCGACGACAAGTGGCCCTAACCATGCTGGAGGCAGTCAGCAAGGCAGGAGCTTCACCCAAGAGTATTCGGGAGATTGAGGAATTGTTTGCCGTCATCACACCGGTGTTGCGTGACGAACCTGAGGCTACGTATGCAATTATGGAACGTACCACTCATTTGATGGCTGGGCTCGGGGTCTCGCCTTCCACTCCAGGGGGTACTATGTCGTCCCCTGAAAGTGAACAGAGTCGTCAAGATGCTGCGTTGGTATCCAAACTCATCCATTTGTTGGAGCATTCGGATACAGATGTTCACTACGAGATGTTGACTGTCGCAAGTCACCATTTGGGTAATGGAAAAATTGAACGTACGGGGTCTGCCTATGTCGCTTTGGTTTTTGCTGCCTTGTCCTTGGTCCGGCGGATCGTCACCGAAGAAACCAAGGTGGAAACTCCTGCTGTTGAGTCAGAGGAAAAAACACCGGAAGAATCCGAGCCCGCGGAGACTCCTGACGAGGATGAGAAGGCTCCGGAAGAAGAAGTGGCGGTAGAGACAGTCAGTGAAGACGATGACAACGATGAGGCAGTAGAAGAAAAAACTGAACAAGCTGCTGTTGTACCGGATACATCTGCAAACGACGGGGCAACAGAGGAGGTCGCAAAGGCTGCCAAGACTGTCGGGTAAGATCTGCACACGTGGTGGTGATTCATTTCATGTTTCGTTGATTCTCATTTGAATTGTTGTAGGTGCCGCAAGGTTCTTGTATTTGTGCAGCAGTGCATTGCCACGTTGGCAAAGGCTCAACCCGAGCGTGGTATCAAGCTGTACTTGGAGGCTGCCCTCACTGTCGACAAATTGGGCAAGTCCGCTGGTGCAGTGTATAGCGAGAAGAACTCATTGGGATCCATTGCCTACGAGCTAGTTGCTCAATCGTTTTCGCTTTATGAAGAGCATTCTGCGGACTCTCGCCTTCAGAGTAGGTGTATCGTTCAGATGATCGGTACTGTCTTGGCGAGCCGTTCTTTGGCAAAGGAAGATTATGAGGGTCTAATTATGAAGATTACACAATATTCAGCCAAGATCTTGAAGAAGCCAGACCAATGTGCCATGGTTGCGCAATGTGCTCATCTGTTCTATGCCATTGGGGAGAAGGATGAAGTTTTATACAGCAATCCCCAGCGAAGTCTCGAGTGCCTCCAAAGGGCTTTGAAGTTGGCCGATGCAAGTACCAACATTGATTCGGGTAATGTGTCTCTTTTTGTCGACCTATTGGAGCACTATTTGTTCTTCTTTGAAAAGAAGCATCCATTGATCACGGCGAACTACATCACCGGGCTGGTGGCCCTAATCAAGGAACACACGGACACTCTGTCTCAAATGGGCGGCATGGATACTTCGCGTGTTGGCGAGGCCAAGGCACACTTTATCCGGTTGGTAGTTCACATCAAGAAGATGGCCACCGAAAGTTCATCGGATGAACGTTTCGCGGGGATCGATGTTAGTTGTGTGAGCACATAGGACAATCAAACGTGCACATTCTAGCCAATTGTTTTTACGTACCAAGCAACTTGAGAATTGTTCACAACAAAACTCGGTACTACTAGGTAGATAGGGTTGGAAGTAGAGAAACCGACAGGAACAGCTGATGTGATAACTGGAACTGGAGGGGGATATCGAATGATGACTCGTGGATCTCCCCAAAGACTGTGGAAACTCCCCATTTGGCGGGAATAAATTTCTCCATGTCGTTTGCGTGACTGACGGTCCATAAATTCTGACCAAGGCCCAGTGGGTGGAACCTTGGATTTTCCAAGCGTTGTAGCATACTTCAGACTATTGACAAGAAACTTCAATCGTACCATGCCGTGCATGAAATCCACTTTACATCCTGTCACCAGTGAAAATTGGGACACAACTTGAAAGAGATTAGTTACGAAAGTACGTATTGTTTCTTCTTGTTGGGTTGATCAATTCTTCTTTTCATTGCAAGTCGCCTCACAGTCCTTCATTCTCCTCCCAGACATTCCAGTGCCATGAGAGTCTGCTCTGTCTTCTTGGCCATTTTCAGCCTCAATGGTATTCAACTTGTGTTTGGTGAGTACACTGTTCGTCGACGCACTGAACGACCCCACCCTCGTTCGGGGAGATCTGCTGTAGTACCAAAGGACGGCCGCAGGCGATTCTTGGAAGACAATCCAGAAGAGACCAAGTATGAGAACTGTGGGAAAAGCGCATCCAAGAGTTCATCCAAGAGCGCCTCGTCTAGCAAGCCAGGAAAGGGCAAAGGAGCTCGAAGAGATCTTTCAATTGGATGTCCCGAATATGGAGATACCTTTGATGATCCCATGTATTTCTCCACACCAAATCCGACTTGGTCGCCTACCATCAATGACAACAATCGTGGAATTACGCAAGATGACGAACCTGAAGCTCCAGTATCTCCAACTGCAGCACCAGCGTCTCCTACCCAATCTCCAACCGCTTCACCCACGTCGGAACCGACTGCAAGTCCAGTACGACCAACTCTTCCGCCCATGACACCCCCACCCACAGGCTCTCCAGTGACAGACCATCCAACGGCAGCACCCGAGGCACAGGCAACCCCTGTTCCTACGGTTGGTTCAACAATGCTTCCTACGACGTCCCCCGAAGCACAAGCAACACCTGTTCCTACTCTTGGGGCGACTACATCAAGCCCTACAGTGGCCCCGGGACCCCAGTCTACCTCTGCTCCCAGTACTTTTCCTATCACAAGTGGTCCTACTGCTCCCACTGGACCACAGTCTACTCCTGCTCCGACGGGTGCCCCAACCGTGGCTGAGGCACCTGTCGATGCAGACCCTACGGCGAGTCCCACAACTGCCTCGTTGCCAACATTGCCAAGTCCATCACCGGGTCCTGTTCCATTCACCTTGGCTCCCATTGAACCTGCCCCTGAGCCGTCGGCAGAGACAATGAGCCCCACCCCTGGCACCGGGGGCCTGGACGAAGATGTCGGAACGAACCAAAGTTTGGATGTGGACATTGACTATGACAAGTACATTCCCAGCAATGACGCGGAGGACGCAAGTGATGGATCCACGGGAACTGGAAGTTCCAATTTGTTTATTGGAACGGAAGAACCCAGCGAGGGTGTCCCTAGCAACGACGATACGCCTAGCAATGATGTTTCGTATGTGACGGCAGTTCCAGAATCATAAGGATTCCCATGAATGGCACGTGGGTCTACACTATGTTGTTACTGTGTGGAGTGATTTTTACATTAGAGATGCTGTTGAAACTATCTAGAATTCAGTTTGTACTCAGAAAATGGCAGCGATACTCGTAGTTACTGCAGGAGTGGAAGAGCAGGGACTTCTCTAGAACCCGGCACAATTTATTGAATCCCACGAGTCAAAAGACCATGTTGTTCGAGCGAGTCGATTTAGCTGATACCTCCTTCCAGTTACTAAACTGAGCCGACGTACGTACGGTTGTACTGGGGCGAGCTGCCACACGCAAGTCGGTTTCCCCGCCCATCCCCTATTACCAACCTTGGGACAACATCAGCTATTTGCCTGTAAAGGTGTGTGAATGTGTGTGAAATGAAAATGGTCTGCCGCTCTGGAAATACCCTGTAGTTGTCAAGTGTGGCGTTCGTAGCAATGGAGATGGTGGACAATGTGAGAGACTTGAAGCGAGACGAGACGCTGCCGAGTTTTCAAGAGTTCATGGTCCTCCGTTCCATTCTGCTGGCGACTGCGAGACAAAAAGACAGTGGACGGTGTGCCTGTAGAAATCCAATTTGTGTGTGTACAACAGACTTTGTGTGTTCTCACATACCTCTTTCTTGTACTCCCTTAGAAAAAACAAACCATGGTTTTCAAGCGATATGTTGAGGTGGGCCGTGTGGTCTTGATCAATTACGGACCCGACGCGGGAAAGTTGGCCACAATTATCGATATCGTAGACCAAAACAAGTGTCTAGTTGATGGACCTGCTGATATTACTGGAGTCTCCCGACAGGTCATCTCCTACACCCGCATTGCCCTTACAGACTTGACGGTCAAGATCCAACCAAACGCCCGCCAAGGGACATTGAAAAAGGCATGGGAGGCCGCCGATACATTGGCCAAGTGGGAATCGTCCAGCTGGGCCAAGAAGCTTGCATCCAAGAAGAAGCGAGCTAGCTTGTCGGACTTTGACCGATTCAAGGTCATGGTTGCCCGAAAGCAAAAGAGTGAAATTATTGCCAAGAAGATGGCAGAACTTGAAGCTTAACTTCTAGACAATAATGAACTGCACTGTTGGGTTGCCTCCTCTCTTCCATGTTGCTCTGGAAGTTGTCTGCGCATGTAGATATGTTTTCGATAGTTGTTTTGTTGCCGTCATGTTCGGATGCTTGTACTATCCATCGTCCTCTGACACTCCTAGGGTGACGACAGTAGCAGTTTCCGCCTCAAGTTTAGGATTCCTAGACTGAGTGGAAAGGCTAGTCTGTTTGTTGCACCTATACAATACAGCGCATTCAAGGCCAGCGAGAATATATTATCAATTTGCTAGGTAGATCCTGAAGTTGTCCAAATCGTTGATATTATTATTTTCATCCAGGCCACCAACAACAACACAATTCGATTTCCAATCATTCCTCCCCCGTTTTCATGCATGTACCAACAACAACTACGGGTACTCACCTCGATATCATCATCATCTGTACGTGTGGTCTCTGGGGAACTCCCAGTCATGGATAAATTGGGAGGAGGGCGGCCAGACGTCGACATAGGAACACCATTCACCCCCCCGACCTCTGCATGCAAAACCTCGTTTTCTGTCAGAATAATCGGTAGTCAGGTTTACCTATCTCAACGACACTGGGTCGGATCATGGCAGTCAAAGCCAAAGGAGGAAAGAAAAAAGGACCCAAGGGTAAGAAGGCCCGCGCCAAGGCCAAGTTGGATCGTCAATGGGGTGAATCTGCCGTTATTGATGACGAAAAGACCACTCGAGTTGGGAAAAGCCGCCTTTTGGGACGCAAAGCAGCGAGAGAGCGGGGAGCAGAGAACGAGAGTGACAGGAATGAGCGAACTGTTCGTTGGGAATCCGACGATAATTTGGTTCAGACTCCCAAGTGGACTCCTGGAAAGTCAAGGCGTCGCCGAGATGATGACGATATTGTTTTCTCTGACAGTGACGACGATTCCAATGAAGAAGCTACTCCTGTAATGGAAGGATTGTTGAAATCCATCCGTAGCCAAAAGAGAAAACAAAAGAGGTCAGCAGAAGTTTCGGACGAAAGCGATGACGATGATGACATGGACATGGACATGGAGGAATCTGACAACGAGGATGGACGCGCAGAAGATTTGGAGTCCAGAGCGAACTTGGTATTGAATACGGCAGACTCTGACGATGAGGAGTCCGGCGACGAAGGCCGTTCTGGCGAAGCTTCCATTGACTACTTCAAGAAGCATTTTGGCCGCAAACCTCTCAAACCCTCAGAATGGGAAAACCAAAAACCTAGTGTCAATAAGTTCCAATTGCACAATGCCTTGGAACTGCAACTTTCAATCCCTAACGTACATGGTTCCTCGCCGGATGCCCTTGAAGCCGAGTCGGGAACTACGGCTGCCCAGCATTTCCAATCCTTGGCATCATCTTGTTTCCGAGGCAATCGTAAAGTCCTTCAAAGCCAATGGACCAAGGTGCATGGTCCCACTCTTACGGAGGGACAGGTTGCAATCTACCCGATGTTGGCTCAGTACATGGATATGCTCATTACTACAGATTCACGAAAGGTATGTTGGAAACATTGTTCTATGTCGTGTTTACCTTCTTTGCACCCCTCACAACGCGATTGATCGGATCGGCAGGATCGAAAGAAGCTTCACAATCTCTATCAATTGCACATTTTGAATCATGTATTGACATCCCGCGGTCGTATTCAAAGAAACAACCGCCAATTGAAAGAACTTGAGACGGATAGTGACGATGATACAAAGGAGAAATCTGCAAGAGACCAGGAGAGTTTTCGAGATCAAGGATTCACCAGGCCAAGCGTTTTGGTATTGTTGCCGACGCGGGGGGCATGCCACACCTTTGTCCATGGTTTGAGAAAATTGGCTGGAGTAAGCGACGACATTCAGCATTCGGAGAGATTCGAGGAAGAGTTTGGTCACGTTGAAGCCGAAGAGGATGAAGAGGCGCCTTTGGAACCCGAGAAGGAAAAGCGACGAAAGCAAGTGTTGCAACAG
The DNA here is from genome assembly GCA_013372465.1 of Nitzschia sp. Nitz4. Classification (NCBI taxonomy): domain Eukaryota; phylum Bacillariophyta; class Bacillariophyceae; order Bacillariales; family Bacillariaceae; genus Nitzschia; species Nitzschia sp. Nitz4. Next base: position 109,225 of record WXVQ01000104.1, on the reverse strand, counting down.
AAGGGGAAGGATTGGAACGAGCTCTTTGGGGATGAAGCCAATCAAGACGATGACTTCAAAATTGGAATTTCACTAGCACCCAAATCTGTGCAAGATAAGAAGAAAGCCAAAGAGGCAAGTTCAAATGTAAACCTGAGACTCTACACAGACTTTTTCAAGAGCGATATCATTGTCACTTCTCCCATCGGTTTGAAGATGATGATTTCTCCAGATGAAGAAGGGAAGGAGGGAAACTACGATTACCTGTCAAGCATCGAAATTTGTCTCTTGCAACAGGCGGATGTCTTGATGATGCAGAATTGGGATCACTGCAATTTTGTATTGAACCTACTCAACAAGACACCTCAGAGCAACAACGATACAGACTTCTCCAGAGTGCGCAATTATCTGCTGGAAGAACAAGCACCCCATTGGCGACAATTGATTGTCTCTACAGATTTCACCGATCCTCATTTGTTGTCGTCTTTCAAGAGGTTCGCCGTCAGTGTTAGTGGATCGGTGAAGGTAAAGCGAAAAGTGGAACCTGAAGGGGCCGCGATTGCCAAGGTATTGATTCCAATGAAGCAAGCATTCCAGAAAGTGCAAGTTTCATCCTTTGATCAACAGACAGACGGCCGGGTGAGCTTCTTTGTCAAGAACATCCTCCCTGACATTCGAAAGCAAAAGCAGAAGCATGTCTTGGTATACATTCCGTCGTATTTCGACTTTGTGGCTCTACGAAATATATTTCTTAAGAAGGAAATTGAGTTTGTGAGTGTGCACGAATACAGTCGCATCACCGAAGTCAGTCGAGGTCGCGCTCGGTTCTTGCAGGGGCGCAAGCCCATCATGCTTTATACCGGGAGATGTAACTTCTTCCATCGTCACATGATCAAGGGTGCTCGGCATTTGATCTTTCTTGGTTTGCCAGAACACCCTGAGTTCTACGCAGATCAAGTAAATTTCATTGAGACAGAGTCACAACGAAATGGAGACGACGCCGACATGGCTCACTCTGATTTTGTTGACAAGAGTTGTTTAGCTCTGTTTACAAAGTTTGAGGGTCATGCATTGGAGCGAATTGTCGGAAGCAGCAATTGCACTCGCATGTTGAAGAGCACGAATAATACCTTTGCCTTTTATTCATGAGTCGAAACCAGGATAACTACTCTAGAAAACGCTATACAAGCAATATGCGCCTACTCTTCTCTTAGGGCAGACATGAACGATGGCATGGTAAGAGCCTTTGCGGGCCCATGTTCCAACACTCGATCAATTAAGCCATATTCCACTGCTTCCTTGGGTTGTAGGTATTTGAGTCGACTACAGTCTTCGATGACAGTGTCAACGGGCTTTCCGCAAGAGGAGGCAATCATCTCGCATGTCTTTTTCCTATTTCTGGCCACCTCCTTGGCCTTGATGGCAATGTCCACTGCTTGTCCACTGGTTTGCGTCCTGGGTTGATTCAGGAGGATAGAGGCATGGGGCAAGGCAAATCGTTTTCCCTTGCTGCCTTGGGACAAAAGCATCGCCGCAGTTCCATAGGCTTGACCAATAGCAACAGTGTGGACCTGTGGTTTGACATAATTCATGACATCTGCAATAGCGAAAGCCTCAGATTCAAAGGCTATGGCACGACCATCAGATGTAGTGCTTCCAGGTGAGTTGATGTACATGGTTATTGGCGTATCGGTTGACTCATAGTTGAGATATAGAAGTTCCGCGATGATTAGCTCCGTAACTTGTGAAACGAGGGGCATACCAATGTATACAATACGATTGTGCAACAAAAGCGATGGGAGATCAGGGGGTGGACCAGTTTCGCTGTCTGTATAGGGAATATCGCAACAGAAGCAAAAGTCAGAAACGTTAGCAGAGTCTAGCCAAGAAAATATATGAGCACGTACATGTGGGCGGTTCCACTTCCGATCCAAGCCTTGTTGGAAAACGATCTCCCAGTAGAGCTAGAGACTTGTAGGCTGGTAATAGTCCAGGGGAGAATGCATCTACCCCTGTTGCCAATAGAAGCAGCAATGCTGTTAACAACTTCATGGCAAGACAGCGAGAACAGTGTTGGGGGTTTTGTGGCCCCTGGTGGTGGTGGTGGTGAAGGTGGCTACCACAAAGGCTTTGGCTTGCATTTGGGCTTGGGCTTGAACATGTTTTATCTTTTGACTTGCTTTTGTGGCGACAAGACCTCCTCATATGAAGGGCTCGATTGCTGTTGGCACACCAAAGCTCATGTCTACTGTTTCTGTTAGGCGAAGGGACGAAAGCAACATGTCCAGGAAGGAACAACCGCCGCAATGGGAAACGCCTGTTGCAACCGAGACTACACCGCTCCGTTTGAAGGGTATTCTCCGACTGGTCTCGACCCAATACTCGGACTCCTTGACTATGTTCCCATATGATTCAGAAATTCTAGAAGAATCCCAGAATGTACTGCTGAGCAGACGACGTTCTGCTTCCAACTCCCTCCCCAAAAGACCCCATATGTCCACCGATTTTGACAGCTTTGCTCGATCCCATCGATACGTTTGCTTCTTTGTAGTGCAAGACAATCAATCCAATTTCTATTCACATCATTGTCTTATGCTACGGGAACGCCTTGCGAGAGATTATCATGATGTAATGTCAACGTTTGTCGTTCCAATTGGCAAAGATGCAGAAAACGACTTGGAGAACCCTACCACCGATATTTTTGGTCAAGGCACAGGTTTTGTGAGTCTAACTGCTACCCCAATTCTTTTGTCCTTATTGAACGTCACTCAAGTGCCGACAGTAGTGGTTTTTGAAAGTGGGACAGGACAACCCAAGTCTACAGATGCAATGTTGGCTTTGGAGTGGAATGAACCTCAATCGGTTATCAACTTGTGGCAGCGCGGAAAGTCTGGTTTGACATGTTGGCAAACGTGTCTGGCAACGGCAACATGTCAGACCTCTTGTGTAATATCATAGCAACTAACAGTAAAACAAGTTTATGGGGTTACGTAGAGCTAGACCTTTTTATTCTGGTGTTAGCTGGATAGTCTCCTTTGGTGAATATACACTTACCAACGAATTTGTTCCGCCTGAAGCCAGCACAAGCTTCTGCTTGTGGAACTCCATGCAGCACACAGGATCAAGTCGCTTCCCAGAGAGGCCTTCGTAGGAACGTACCATCTGAACAAAATCGCCTTCTCCAGTCACCGTCTTGAAATGTTGGTCTGCACTGCCGGCGGCCAAAACTGGTATTTGTCGGTGCACGGCAAGTGCAGTCATGGGTCCTCGAAGGGCTTCCACAGATCTCAGACTCCTCGAGCTTCTCAAATCCCACCACCGCAAATCACCCTTGAGACTTCCTGACACCAATTCATACCGTCCACCGTATGTCGTGAACGCAGTATCGACAATCCAACTCTGATGCTCGGAAAATCGGACGTGTCGACGTGGTTTTCCTCCAAATTGCCCAACACCGTGAGGACAACGAACATCAAACAATTTGAGCAAACCGTCACTATGGCCAGCTACCACCACATCTGGATCAAATCCCTGAACCATATCCTCGTTCCATGCAGTTGTCAATGCAGTGACAAGAGCATCAGTGCCAGTCTCGAATGAAGTCACACATTTCTCTTGGGCTAGGTCCCAATGGTGGATGTTCCTTGAATTTCCACCAACAATTAACGATCCACTGGATTGCTGCCACTCACAAACCAAATCGTTTCCTCGAGTTCCCGTTTCTAGATCGGGAATGGCCATGAACGCCGATGCAATCCTGGGGCCTCCACCAGATACCTGACCCCTTTCGTCGATTATATTGCTCCAGACTCTCACCGAGCCATCGTTACTTCCCACCAACAGCTTGCTTTCAGTCTTCTCGTTTATCCATGTAGTGCAAGTCATGGCGGAACCTTGTTTACTTCCGTTTTTGAAAGATAACTTTCTCGTCCCATTTTCGTAATCCCAGACGGAGATTCCGTCGCTGTTGTCGCACACCACCAGGGCATCTTCATACGAGTGGAACTTGAGGTGGGTGATTTTTTTCGCACCACTGATTTCCAGTAGCCTTGATTCTCTAAGTTTGAGTTCCCGTTTGAGAGTCTTTATGTTGTCGTTTAAGCTTTCGTCACTTGTACCCCAATCTCCTTGAACATTCTTGCGGTGCAAATCGACAAAGTGTGCCCCAAGCTTAGCGCCATCATGGTGCACCCTGTCGTTTCGTCGTTTTCGGTAAGCTCGAGCAGCTCCTTTTGGATTCAGAGGGTCCCTGTCCTCCCAGCTCTCAGACGCAGAATCATCCAGATTACTGTTGAAACTCTCCTTTTTCCACAAATAGAACGTTGACTTGGGGAGATCATACTGATCTAGACTTTTGTGGACGTAGGATTCGTCGTCGAGCATGTCCAAAGGATCGGCTGGAGTCGGCCCGGGAGGCGGAGAAAAGGTAGCATTTGGACCTGCGACTTCCATTCGCTTGCCCCCTCGCATATTTCCTTGCTCCGAGGTCGCGCGTCTAAGAGGGAATTTAGACTGCAGCCGATGATCCGGCCCGTCACTCCTTGGTTGGATTCCCAATTGCTTGCCCAAACTCACGTCAGGAGAACGTAGTCCCTTGTCGGTATAATCCTCTTCGGCAATACCAGACAAACCACTGGCACTGGAGGCCCTTGAGTACTTGCCCTCTTTATTGATTGCCTGTCGCGTATCCCAAAGGTTTTCATGAACGATCCCAACTAGCTTGTTCGAAAGTTGCGATACCTTCGAATGCGGATCTGAGCTTCGTACCGACCGAATAGCTTGCCAACAGTTTGCAAAGCGGTCCAAGCTTGTTCTATTCAAACCACTAGGGATTGGTACCGCAATTTGTTTCTCTCTGACAGAGTCCGAATCATCCTGTTGTGTTACTCCGAGTGTACCATCTCCACCATTTGAGCTGGAATCATCAGAGCCCCGGGTCGCCGATTCGTCAGCAACAACAAGAAAAGCTTTGGAGTATTTTTCCACCCCATTGACAAGTGCCATCATAATTTCATATCTCACAGTTGCACTGCCATCAGTAAGGAGACCGGTTAACCTTTCCAATACCCCCAGATCCCGTTCCAGTCGAACTCTGTCCTCGTACAACGTAGGTTGCCGCCTCAATTGAGCTGGCGGTGGAGTAGCCGGTGACAGCGGGTTCATCCCCGTCAAACTTGCATTTGGCAGTCCCAACCCACCTTGCGGGTTCATCAGCAGGGGCTGCCCCGAGGATGACATCAGCTGGGATCCACTGAACAATGACGCGCCCATTTGAGGCCTCAAGGAATTCTGGGCTTGCAACGATTGATTCCCAGTAGGAGCAGTCGAGTTTCCACCGAGTGTGAAACCCGGTATTGATAGATTCACCGCCGGGAGGGGTTGAAGCTGCGGAGCCAGAGTTTGCGATGAGTTCATTCCCTGTGTTACATTTCCAGGCTGTGGTGCAAATGCCAAACGACCCTGCATCTGCAGAGGCTGTACCCCCTGGGCCTGTGGTTGACCCCCTGCAAATGCCATAGCAGTTTGCGGTTGTAGTAGCCCCTGTGCTGTTTGCTGTTGTGATCTACTTGCTGGTGGGCGTCCACTCTGCCCTCCAAGCTGCATTTGCTGCTGCCACTGTACTGGTTGCATTTGACCTGACAAAACAGCCGAAGCTGTCAATCCTGCCGAAATACTCATCTGTTGGGGAAACAACAATTGTGAAGCTCCTTGAAGGTTTTGGGCCCCTGGTCCTTGGGGGGCAAGGGGTGAAGCAATAGACCTTCCTTGTAAAGATGGAACTCGTGTAGGATCGTGTTCAAGAAGACACCCCAAAGCATATGCAGCCGCAGCCCTGACAGAAGAATTTTCATCTTGCAGACGCGAAAGGAGACACACATGAACATTTGAACGGTATGCCTCATCTTGAGTGGGGGAACATTTTTGCATCCAATTTCCTAGGCAAATGCAAAACCAAACACGGTCAGTTGGTGACATCATGTTGTTATGCTTAGGGTCCGGTGGGGGTAGGCTGCGGTACTGGCCATGTCTTCTTCGTTGGTCGTTCTCACGGAAACCTTTCAGTTGCTCGCGATACTCATCTTCCAGTTTGAGGTATGCTTGATGCAATGCCAGGGCTTTCGCATGAAGACCTTGTCGGAGACATTCCACTTGGGCGGGAGGGTACATGTGGCATGTAGCAGAAAGGGTAAAGGCCGCCAGTGTACGTTGCCGTGCTGCAGCTCTGTGGCCTCCTTGTGGATTTGACCAATTTTCCAACGGTTTAACTAAATTTGGCAATGCACGAGAATCTTTGACCAGATCAACCTGACAGGAAGGATCAAATTTGAGAATGCTGGCCCAAATACTGACGAGCGGGCTTGTGTACTCGGGTGATGGAAGAAGTTTCATCACGTAGGGTTGAATTCCCAACGTCAAGGCCAGGTTGACAGCCCACGGACCAAAATCCAGGAACCTCCTCAACAGTTCCAACGCACGGACACGGTAGACCTGACTCAACAAGACCTGAAGGACTACGGGAAGCTGTACAGGAGATTCCAATTCATGCACCATATCTCGATGCCGCTCGGCATACTCGAGCCAAACTTCAAAGGCCTGGAGCTGCTCTGTGAAGAAAGGAGTTGAAGACGAAGGCATGTGACTAGTTTTTTTTGCAGCGTCCTCTTTGGCTTCGTCTGGCTTGGAAGATGTCTTGTTCGGAACTGTCGAAGGGGTCGACGAACCCCCGGATGGAGGAGGCATTGGTTTGGGGGATGACGGCGATGAAACATCAGAAGTTGCATTTTCATCGTTTGCATTTTTGGAAGCAGTTCCGCTGTTCCCCAACAATCCTTCTTTCATGAGATTGAATAGACAAGTTTCACAAGCCAGATCCCAGGAATGCCATAATGGATGATCGGTAATAGTGTGCGGCAATGGGGGGTACGATTGGGGTGTGACGTTCAAGCTCTTCAGAATCCGATCTGCCAGTAGAAAGTTTCGAAAGACTCCGGCAACCAATAGATCTTGGCGAAACAATTGTTGAAACAAGGGCTTGGGCAGCACATCCCAAGCAATACTATCCGTGACAGCTGTGAAGATCCAGTTCAACTCTCCAAGTGGTGTCTTGCGGTCGTTGGCTTGGCCAGGAATATCATCTACTGCGTCTAGACTGAGGGAGCCCATGCTGTGAGGATTTCCGCGAACAAACCATCGGAGAGCCATTTGAATGGGGGTTGTCAAGCAAGAGGTAAAGATATCAATAGGGTAATCAGGGTTCAACGGAAGCCATTCTGAAAGAAGACCCAAAAAGAGAAGATGAGAAAACAGTAGAATAGAGTGGTATTCCAAGCAATTCCCCTAACACAACCGGAAACGTACCTCCTGGTGAAGTTGCACACAAAACAATCGTACTGGTGTTCCATTCGGCTGTGGGATCCTCAAGGACGGGCGAAGGCTCACGGGGAGGCATTTCTCCAGGATTGTTGGAAGGAGGAGTATCCGATGTCAGAATAGGGAGCAAAATGCCGGCAGAACTGCAATCCAGAACAAACATGGTGGGCTTGGCAATCCATTGCTTCAAGTCCGCAATAGCTAGGGGAACATAATTGTTATGATCTTGATCAAATACCCAAATCTCTCCATCCGGAGTAGGTCTGGGAACTCCATGTCCATTGTAGTGCAAGAGAATACGGTCTTGACGATCCTGTCTAAGGCTGGTACACAAGCTGTTGACTTGCATGATGGTTGGATCAATAATATGCTTGAATTTGAGTGAACGTCGCGGCGTGCTCTGCTGCTGCCAACGAGCATATTGTGCCTCGAGGCGCTGCGCAATAAGATCTTTCGCCTTGTACCGGGGGACCGAGGAAGGATCCATCCAACATTGCAATTTTGGAAAAGGATGTGGCATGACACGGTCCGGCATTTCATAACCAATGTTAAGACACAGAATCAAAGCGACGGCCGATGTCTTGGTGCGATCCCGCAACCTCCAGGAAGGTTCTATTGCTAAATTCCCTGGAGTTGCATTTGGATCCTGAGATGGATCTCGCGAAAAGTTCGCTTGATTAGAAAAAGCATCCACTGCCGAGACCGGAGAGGGAAGACTTCGAGAATTGCGTCTTGTGGCTTCCTTACGAGCAAACACGTCCGGAGCTGGTGGCAACGAGTGGGTAGAATCTCCAATGGATATGTTTGAGGCGACATTGGGAAGTCTGGAGAGAACAACCAAACTAGAAGCCCTCTGTAGAACAGATTGCGTTGGTCCTGCGGCAGCATCCGCTTCCTGTGACTGAGATGAGGCTGCTGTAGTACAAGCAAGCTCCAAGTAGGGCGGAATAGGATGCGTCGTGTCCAGGAAATAGGTTTTGGGAGCCAGGGCTCGAGGATTGTTGTTGGAACTCCCGAGACCAGACTGGACGGAGGACCGCCTTCGAGGAACCCTCATTGCCTGTTCTGCAAAGGCTGCTTGCTACTTGCTAGTGGTGGCGGCGAGTCTAGATTCCCTATACCTGTAAATGCTGCACCTACGCTTGCTAGCTTGTTGCAGTTCTAGCAAAAGATGTTGTGCTTTTTCTTGTTCGGAGAGATGCTTCTACTTGAGGATGTGTATCCATACGTATCATGGAAGGACAAACACGAACTACCTATATTCATATGCAAACACCCACAAAAATGACGGCGAGTCCCGTAAAATGCGCAGTCATCAGCTTCGCCAACCAAGCGAGAACCGCGAACTGCCGACGTTTGGATTCGGTGACGCCCATTTTCTACGGTTCGATCGTTGGGCTAAAAAAATATGGAGGAGAGGCGCGCCACGTCTGAGTTCGCGTAAAACTTGCGTAAACTTGGTAGGAAGAACGGAAATGGATGGCTCTCACCCACTCTAGACGGGTTGACGAGCTCACACTTTTCCGCACTCGTGGAACGCGACCTCGTCGCTTCTTGTCGAGGAGTCTCCGTGGAGTGAGGAGATAGAACATAAAAGAGTTTCTTGCAAGCCAACGCTCTGCATCGGTTGTGATCATCTTGTCATCTTGTTGGAGGTTACCGCTGTAGTTACTTGTTGTTGTTGTTGCTGTTGCTCGAACGCACCTTGATTGTTTCCAGCAGAACTAGTCTTCTGCAAGTTGTCAAAGCAAACGCCAACGACCCCAAGAAGCAAGAGTCTTTGGTATGAGTTCCGTGGTTTGGGTGACCGAGTAGATCCAACCAAGCCAAACACCATGACAGCCAACATGGAGGTCCTGTTGACCCCACGATTCTTCGCGGCTCCAGTTGCCTGGCCAGCCTCCACTCCGGAGCCTTCGCGTCGCTACGTCGCATTGCCTTCCTTCCTCCCGGGGCCGTTTTCTGGAGACTTTCCCGCCAGTCCCACGTCTCTCTATGCCAACAGAGAAATCCTCGAGCCAAGCATCCAGCACCCCAACCATCCTCCCTCGGTGGTCTATGTCCACCATGATTGGGATGACGATGTCTCCCTTCTCCAAGATGATCCTGACGAGGATGACGCTCAGCTCTTACCTCATTCGACCTATGATGTCTTGGCGCCTCTCTTGGATGAGATGAGCAAGGAGGAGGCTCTTATGGAGAATCCCCCTGTGCCCCGTACTGTATTTCCATCAACTTCTTAGTCTTCCTTTTTTTTACCCCCCCCCAAAAACACAATTGCGGTCATTTATCCGTGTTTCTTGTACGGCTCGTGCCATTGGCACTCTATGTGGTCGTTGCAACCCCCCATTGTAACTAGTTGCGGTCGCTTGTTGTAGCTACAATAGAACATTCACAACCCAAACGCCGATGTCATTGTCGTGGTTGATGGTGAAGCCGTTCCCATCCCCGTGTCCCGCAAGTTCGTGCCAAAAAGGAGTCGTGTGTGGCTGCATGTTTGGCTTTGCCATGTTCGCCAGGCAGTTCCTGCCTTTGTTCTCTATTACTACTACTCGTAGCAGCAGGGAAGTATGCTGGTACTCGTACGAGTAACATCATGTACTTCGTATTCTGGGACAAGAAGATTAACAACCAATAGATGTATGCTAACAACGGCTACCATGCCATAGATAGTATTGCAACAACATGAACTCCCTCCAACAGGGTGTCTATCATGACGGCAGTTTCTGAAATAGCTTCCCCAAAAATATAATAACACCTTCCGAGTTCCAATGTCTCCATACCAAGATAAACTTAGATTTCTGTGAACCATAGTCTTGCTCGAGTTGGAGAAAAATGGAATCTCGATGCAACGAGTACTTTTAGACAAGTACGAGTAGTATGTTGTCCACTCACAATTATCCCATTCTTTCGAAAATGTCGTCGGAGCCAAGACAACTATAGACATCGCGATAGAGATGATGACGAAGATGATAGCGAGTTTCACGTTGCCTCCACAGTTGTTTGTGGCGGTACAATCACATTTGCAGTGCTCTCTGTACAATCACGACTATTGGTGACCATAGAATTACCAGAAGTACCTCCTCCTCCTCCTCCTTGTTGTTGTTGCTGCAACACCTGCGGATGTGCTCGTAGTAGGTCATAAATTGTTTCGATATCATACCCCTTGGTGGCTGCCAGCGCAAATGGGAATAACCCAGTCTCATCATCCATGGTGCACAACGTTTCATCCGACTCTACCCGCAACAATTGGTGCAGAATATGTACGGGGAGTTTGTACTCCAAGGCAAGAGCCAATGCAAATTGGGGTCGTCGTTTCGGTTGGCGGGGATGCAAGGATGTTCGGGTGGGGATACGCATAGCTAGGGGCGCCGTGGCAAGTAGTAACGTCAGCAATGTTTGGGAGGTGTAGGGATGGTCGGCGCACAACACATGGTGCAAGGGCAAAAAGCCTTGTTCGCAATGCTGAAGGGCTTGTTCTGGGAAAAGAGTCAAAACGAGCTGAAGGAGTGAATACAGAGGAACCTTTGCACTAGCAACACAATGAACAATAGCATAAGGAAAAGTGGAAGCTTGTCCATCCAAGTCAAACAATAACGGGACATGTTCAGCCAAGAGTTCCAAACTCTTGGACCAAAGCAACAAGGCATTCGTCTCAAGTTCTGTCCATGCATTCAAATCTTCCACATGAGAGTCACCACCATGTTGTGCATCCTTGCGTCGTTGTGAGAGTCGTTCTAGAGCCATTTGTCTCATGCGTCGAACCAATTTCGTGGGCAGTGTGCCATTCGTTGTTAGAATATCCTTGTGAAACCAAGTAGCGGACGCCCGATCTCGCAACAGAATCTCCAAAGGACTCGAATACTCATCCAACGTCTGCATCCAATAGGGTTCTCCACCTGTCGATGGAGCGATCCATTCGGTACGTGTACGCGTCTCCAAGAGCGCTCGCAGCGTCCTCAATGGGGCACCCCGCTTGGCGGCAAGGAACAAGGGAGATGTACCCGAAACAGGAGGGAGCCCGGTGTGTTGGAGTTCTTGCTCAACCATAATGGAAGTATCACAAAATAACTTGACAAGAGACTCTCCAGGGAAATACGCGACGTTGTGGAGGGGAGTGTATCGAAGAGAATCCTGCACTAGAACCATGTGGCGATTCGCCGTCAAAAGTGCTTGGGCGACGTTGAGGGGACATGGTTGATTGAAGGTAGCAAGATGCAAAGCAGTACGATCAGAAAGTTGGGTTCGATGACAGGCTTGTTCTGGGTGCGACCGACAACAGGCTAGAACATCATCCCAATCTTTGGCCCAACAGGCTCGAAGCAATCGAGAACTCTCTCTGGGCAATGTCAGGTAGGATGGAACTCTTAGAACTCCATCGCCATTTACTCGGAGCGGAGAAGGCTTGGTTCGACTGGAATCTTCATCCTCTATCTCCACAGATGACTTTGGTAGACACCAAGAAAAGAAACCTTTACGGCTCATACCCGCAGTGGTGTGCCTCGACCTACCTAGCTAATGGTACGAGTACGAGTACGAGTATCTAGAGACGAGGAGGTGGCATCACCACATCAACAAGAAATTCACATCTTGTTCTGCGAATTTTGGCATGCGTCGTGCCACGTGGAACTAGCACACGAGAGGCTGACTATAGGGGTGTTAATTGACGGACTCCAGTGAATCAAGGATGACTTTTACATAAGGACTCCTTGAACAGCCTTGGTACGAGTGCAGTCGAGTAAAAAACGGAGCCTGAAAAGTGCATGTAGCTTTGTGCATTCCAGCCGCCTGGAGAAGTGGGAACCTGCTGTAGTTGTACTTGTGCTGTACGAGTAGCTCCCTTGCACTGCACTGCTATTGTACTAGTCTGCACGAATACACTCCTGCATTAACAATCCAATAAGCACCATGGCACATCGAAGTTCTGTGTCCGTTTCTGGAAGACGAGACGTAGTATTGTCTGACATTCTGGAAGAGCAGTCCGATGAGTTTTCGGCCGCCCGATCTCGAGAGTTCACTACGGGTACTGGGGACTCTCCGGCTGCCCAGCCCTCCATGGAAGATTCCTATTACTTTGAAGGAACCAACTTTTCGCCTACGTCCTCTCGGAAGCGGAGTATTCAGGGAAGAATATCAACAACTTCCCTGCAATCAGCCATAAGCCGCTCGTCCTTGTCGTCCCACAGGGAAGTAGATGAAGGGAATGCCGACGACGATGATATGCTTTTTCGATCATCAGTCACGTCCGGGCCCAGAACTTCGACGGCATCAAGGGTCAGTCTAGATAGAGGTTTGGACCTCCTATCGGGTGGCGCTGTTAGTCCAGGCCGCGGACAAAGACCTTCAGGGCGTTTCTCCAGCAACTTGATTCGCTCCTTGTCTTTCAAGGGCCCCTCTTCAGGGACCGGGGACCGGCTCTCCTTTGATAGCAACATTACCTCCAACCTTTCACGCAAGTCTCAGAGTTTGCGCAACTCCATTGCACGTCACAGTACGGCTCTGGCCCGCTTTGGTCGACCCAGCAACCCCGATATCCCTGATCTGGAAGATGCCAACCGGATACAAAGGGGGGCCACGCATCGGTATGCCATTGGAGACGCTGTCCTTGTCAGCAACAGTCTGTTGCGACTTGGAAACAGTGTCAACCGTCATGGTTTCCCACCAGGGGCAGGTTTTACCAGTGAGGAACAGCGCGGGCCTTATATTTACGTCTTGGGAACCGTCAAGACCGTGCACTATGAAGAGAATGCTGTGTTTTACACCATTACGAGAGCGGATACGGGCATTGATGTCCGTGGTGATCCAGGTACGTCGCAGTCAGCAAGAACAATGATTCGTGTATAGTCATTGTACTCAACGTGTTGTTGTTCAGATACTATGCTGCCCATTATGAATCAAGCCGGTGAAGATGCGGCTCGTCGAGCAGCTGCAAGGGATTCAGCCATGGGAGGGGGAGTGGAGGAACTGGAAGAAGAAGATATCCATCTAGATTCGGACGGCAAGGACGGAACACTTAGAAAATGCTGTTCCCATATCCTTGAAGTATTGTTACTCCCTTTTTTCCTAATTTATGATTTGTTGTTCTTTGTGATTGGGAACAGCATCTTTCGGTGGTTCAAGGCCCTCGTTTTGGCGATCCGGAAACAAGCACATGGTTTCTTGACTGGTCAGAGTCCGTACCACTGTTCGACAACGGTGACTTCCGTCAATGTTATTGTGGTTTGCACCATTTGGTACATGCTGGTGGATTCGGCGAGACTTGCCTTTGTGCAGCCGGACTATGACCGTGCCCTTGCAGTTATCAACTTCATTGTTTGGTGCATTTTGTCCGTAGAACTCTTTTTCGAAGTCTTCATCCGACCCGATAATTTCCTTTCATTGATTCACTCTGAGAAGGCCTACACCCCGACGACTGTTCGATTCATCAGTGGCTTGCACCTTGTTGTCGAGTTTATCTCCTTGGCTTTCTTTGTTCCCGAATTCCTCTGCCTGTTTACGGAAGATTCCTGCAGTGACCGGTATAAGTTCTCCTTTTTGAATGCAACGATGATGGCAGTGGCTGGTCCTACCATCAAGGATTATGCGTTTGGAAGGCTGTACTATGCCTGTGTCCGTCTTCGAGTATTTTCTCTGGTACGACACTGGCGGAACCGTTGGCTGAAAGTTAAGTTCCTGAACAGTGGAAACCTCAAGATTGTACCAGCCAACTTCACCAAAATTGTCTCCGGGAATAGATCCAGGTCTAGTGACATGGACGATGAGAATTCTGTAATTCGGGTCGTCGCCAATCGCATTGAGCAAAAGCACAGGGATAATGCATTGATCAATGCCTCCAACATTGGTACGGCGTTGATGTTGACAAATTCATACCGAGCACTAGCTATTTTGTGTGCTATCACGGGTTTCTTTCCCCTGATCACTCTCATTGGATTTTCAGGCGGGGCTACTTTGAGCAGCACATCTATGGCACACCAACTTGCACAAACAAATGCACTTGTCAATGTGGAAAGCTATGAATCATGTCAATTCTTTGCCTCGTCGGTCACATCTTGGACGAAAATGTTCAGTTATCTCGAAGCAGAACAAAAAACATCCGATACTGATCATTTTTTGGTTGCTTTCCTTTTTAGGCCTGCGAGATGCTACGAGTATTTCCGAAGCATTGACTCGGGCATTGGCGATTACGAGTTCGGGGTTATGGATTGTGGTACATATGACGAAACCACCACTGGGTTATGTATGTTTGGCAGGCTACCTTGGGCTGAAATTGACTGGTCGAATGATGATGCCAGAGTTGGAAACATACTTGACATTGCTCCAAAACCGGTGGATGGCACTTTGACGTCCTTGAATGGTACCGTCACGGAAGAAACCTTCAGTGTCGTTGCCAGATTCAACTTTTCTCGCAAGATTGAAACATCGTAAGTAGCCTGCGGTATCTGTGATTTCGCGTCATTGCGCTGCTAACGGAGTGGTATTTCAGTGCGCTTTCGTCATTCATTTTACAGTTTACTCTTTTGTTGACAGTCCTCGCAAGCCTTTCCATCCTTCGAAAGGACGCCGAAGACCTGGTGCTCCGACCACTTCGAAGCATGTTGAAAATTGTTGCGCGGTATGCAAAAAATCCCCTGTCACAAGCAACGCCTGTAGGGAGAGACAACTACAGTGTTATCAGTGATGTGGAGTCTGAAGTACTTAGCATTGTTTCGGACGCTGATGCTTCAGAGGCAGACCATGTGGAAACATATGAAACGGAACAGTTAATCACAGCCGTGGCAAAGATTACTGACTTATTGAGGAAGTGCTGGGGTGAGTGCTTGTTGCGCTGTTTGGAGTTTGTGGAGAGTCATTTCTGACCTTTTGTTTCCAGGGGTTGCCGGGGCTGATATCATTTCGACCAACTTGGCATCTAGCTCGCTAGCAGAAGTTTTCAATCCAACAGTACCTGGGAAGTCTGTATATGCTTTGTTCGCTTTTGCTGCAATCGATGGGTTCGATCACGCGCTGAAGTGTTTGGGGGGAGATGTGATGATTCTGATCAATGATGTAGCTTCTGTTCTTCATAATGAAGTGTATCGGTGGGGTTTCGGTGATTCAGGTCAATGCAACAAAAACCTTGGTGCTGCATTCCTGATGGTATTTCGTATCGGGTTGGTGAAGGAAGTCGACGAGAAGTTAAAGGAAGCCGCTCAACTTGTGTTTTCTACCTCTGAAACGAAGAAGGTTCCAAGGAAAAAGACACCGAAACAGTCGTCTACCCACACCCGCGGAAGTTCGGACAGCCTGAAACCGAGCTCAAGAGCCCGCAATGGCTCCAGTTCCAAACAAGAAAATGACTTGGAGGCGAAGAAATTGTCACTTCAGTCTCTGCCAGGTATTGCTATGTTTACCGATCGGGCTGTCATAGGAATGTTGAAGTCTTTTGCTGGAATCGACAGAGATGAAAAGTTGAGGGGATGGAGTAGAGATTTCAGGCTAAGCGCGGGTGTGGGGGCTTTCGATGTAAAAATGATATTTGGAATGGATGCTGGCTGGGCTGTAGAAGGTGCAGTCGGGAGTGAGTACAAAATTGATGCGACATACTTGTCACCTCACGTCAACATGGCTTCACGGATGATGAGCGCATGTAAGCACTATGGTGTGACTATTCTCCTGAGTGAGGCTGTCCAAGAACTGATGTCGGACACGGCCAAGTCCAAGTTACGAAATGTGGATCGGGTAACTGTCAAGGGTAGCGCCACAGTCCAGAAGATTTACACATTTGACGTGCGACAAAATGCAGACTTTTTTCTATTCGGGCGTTCCGATGAAGATGCTGATATGGCTGCAGATGCATATGTTCCGTCCATCTGGAACACTGATCAAGATCTCGCGTCGATGCGTCAACACGTGTCTGTGGATTTTGAAACTGAATTCAAGGCAGGCATGAAGGCTTATTACACCGGCAACTGGCCTACAGCGATCAAGAGGTTCGAGAAAGCCAACGAAATCATGATTGAAGCAGCCATGGAAGAAGGCTACCTGCATGATGAAATGGAAGATACAGAAGATCGTTTCGAGTTATACCGCCGAGAGACCGCTGATGGCCCTTGCAACTATCTGATTAATTTCATGAAATCTCAGGGCAGTGAAGCTCCGGCTGGATGGGACGGCTGGCACCCGTTGTTGAGCAAGTAAAACACTCAATGGGCATGTTATGAACGGCTGCTTGGAATCAACCAGAAGTAGTTACAATAGAATGGACTACGTGTTGCTCTTACTACCGTGCAATAGGGATCCTCTCAACCGCCTTCAGACTTCTCAATGTGCATAGAACTGTTTGCTTTCTGTAACATAGTCCGTCTCGCCTTGTACCCCGAATAAGTGGCTGAGGTCGCAATCGGTCCAATTCCAAAACTTGATGCCATAGAAGCTTCTACCTTGTCGACCGATACATGCTGTCACCAACTCCAATGACATCTTTGTCTTGACATTTCCCGTTGCTTCAATTCATGTGATTCTGTGAACAAACTGATACTACTACCCTAGCTAGTAGTACCAAGAATGTTAGTACTACTACCTGTAGTAGCGTCGCTAGTAGTATTAGTAATACAATAGTAGTCACATCAGGAGGAGTACCTGGAATATTGGTGTTTTCAATAGGAGCTAGTATAACTAAGGAATACGTGCATCCACCATAGTAGAACACCAGCACGTCACATCCACAATTCTTGAAAGAAGAGACGATCACAAGTCAATACTACAACAATAACACCAACAAGAACAAGAAGAAGCTTGGCCCTCCAGTATTCAACAAGCAAGTCGACGTTCGGCATGAAAAAGAACTCCCGACAACAAGCAAGCCAAATAGTACTACTAATGTCGATCGACACTTTCTAGATACAGGAGCATGGATGTGTAACGGAACTCCTCTCTTGTGATACATCGAGGTCCAACTGTAGTAGCAGTAGTAGTAGTAGTGCAGCAAAATCCAGGTAGTTGCTAGCCTAACCATGAACGAAGAAGACTCCTGGTAGTATTAGCTACTTGTACCACTACTACCGGAAGAAATATCTAGCTAGCTCCGCCATGACGAGAACCGAATTCCAGCTACGATTTAATGGAATCTGGTGCAGTAGTAGTATCTTTCGACCTGCTCCTAAAAAGTACTCCTAATAGACAGCGGGGACGGGAACCAAGGTACTACTAGTAGTAGAATGTTTTCTGCTGCTGGAGCACTAGTAGTAGTTTTTTGTTGTGCACTTAACACAGTCGCGGTACGTACGATATGGTACTTGGACGTTAGGACAATTTGTGCGGCAGAAGTGCAACGCAAGGAACCCGACAAGTAGAGAAAACGCCCGCCTCCTGTTGTAACCAGGATTAGAATGGAGTAAACCAGATCCCATATTCCGACGCGAAGAAGTCAAACAGCACAGCTCCATGAGCAACAGCAACAAAACCAGCACAGCGGAGCTCCTGACATTTGCTGGCAGCAACAACAACGGGCAGAGAAGGACGCGCAACGTCGAGCGATAATGAGCGACGATATCGATGAGAAGTTTAAAGATGAAGAGGATTTCAAAGGTTGGTTGTTGCAACAAGGAGTGGACCCTCCAAAAGCCGAGAGGGCACTAAATCAAAGAGCATTGAGACTACTCCTCGAAAACGACTACGACATGCCGTCCACTCTGTTTGGAATATCTTTTGAGGAATTGTCCAGTTATCCAATTTCATTGACACCGCCTATTGCACGGCATTTTTCACAACAAGCTTCAGCATAAACCGGTCCAACCACCAGATGAGCCAGTGGAAATCACCATAAAGTATTCCCGTAACAAAACAGAAATTCATCCATGGCGGAAGCATCTGACGCTCCAAGCTTTGAGAAAATCAGTGATAACGACCTGGTCAGAATTCGAAGTTGCTGAATTCCGACTGAAACTCGATGGTGCCATTCTTTTGGAAGAGGAGTCAGATATGGCGAAGCTGACGTTCCCAGCCACTATTGTGGTTGAGAACATGAGAAAGTGTTTCTCTGATTTCAAGGAAGGAGAGGCTTACAGATACGCAGGTGTTACTAATCAAGTTATCGACGCAGGTGAATTTCCTACACCTGTTGACATCAAAGCGGAAGATGAGCCATTCCAACATGCAAAAAATGACCTTACTGTCAAACACAGACTTTTTGGTGCCCTAACTGAGGGATGCGAGTACACTCGACGTGAGTTCATATCTTCCGTGTTGGTTCTGGCGGCCAGCATTGCTGAAGTACAGCTTGGTGTAGAGGAGTCAATCGCAGGGCGTCTCGGGCACGGGCCAGTGGACTGGATAGCCCTGTACAAGTCCTAAGGTAAAAAAGGTGATCTCACGAGAGGAGTTGTTCAAAATATTGCTCAGATGGCAGCCACAGGCGAAGACATTAGCCCAAAGCGGAGGTTCAGCCCCAGCATTCCAATGTATGGCATCGCCACTACATACACAGAGTGGGTGTTCTTGACATTTGGGGAACCCCGAGCCCTTTTCGATCCACAGACAGGACAATTGGCATTTCCCAGGATCATCTTGAGGACGATCTGAAGCATGTTGCGGGGCAAATTGTTGCAATATTCAACCAGCAAAGAGTTGCTGTTGACCATGCAGTTGGGGCATCATCACCTGCCAAGAAACCTTCCTTGGGTGAACACGAAGAAGGCTATTAATTATGTACTACATACATAAGCATTTAGTTTTCCAGATACCTCAACCGACGGAGGATGCACGTCATCGCGTCATGCTATGGCTGTTGAAACAAGTGGTTGCCTGATCGATCACACGTCAATGAGGAATGACAATGCCTATTGATTCTGAGTCGAAATGTCTGTGAGATGATTTCTCAAAAAGTGATGGTCCTTTTCAGGAGCAACTATGATTGCAGAAATTTTTCCTCTTCGGTCCACCATGGTATGATTGGGCCACTGGAGTCAAAAGATGCATCCCCAATCCCCAGATATAAACCATTGAAAGATGCCACAGCAGTCACCAAACGGCTCCCAGGAACATCTTCAAATGCTGACAAGCCACGGAAGAAGGCTACCTGCATGTTGAATGGATGTTACAGGAGATATTATCGAGTCATCCTTATACCGCCAAGAGATCATTGCTGATGGCCCTTGCAACTACCTTATTAATTTCAAGATGACGCAGAGCATTGAAGCTCCGGGTGGATGAGGTGGTTGGCTCCCGTTATTGAGCTATTAAGACACTCAATGGGTATTTGTGAATGCCTTTGTAGTCGACGAGAACCTATAGACGTTGGATTGATGGCGCCAAAATCCGCAAAACTCAGTCCCTAGTATCTGAGTCCCTCGACAGTGCATGCGTCGTCATGACAATGCCGTATCGTAGGGAGGGCCGAGGAGGTCTCATCCAAAAGTAGGGGTGATGATTGGATCTGATTCAATCGTCCTCTGTTGAACCTCTCCCATTTCTAATTTCAAAGCAACTAGTTTCAACGATACTCTTACAGGTGGAGGGCTTCCTACCTGCACAACGACGCAGTCTTTGGTGGCAGAAATACTACGACTAGAGGATTCCAGTGGAAACCCAAGCTCTACCAAGAGATTCGCAAATTCACTCTTTTGCAATGAACAAGTTCTTTGAGCAGACAAAAAAGGCAGCATCAAAAGCACGCCAGGCAGGTATCTCAAATTTGAATGCAGCATCTACCGCCTTGTCCAGTGCGAGTGGGACCAACATCAACCTTACAACTGCAAAAACTGATGATGAACTCAAGAGGATCCTTACGGATATGCCAGTTCGTTTTGCAGGCACAGTCTGGAAGCGACGAGGAGGTCTTGCCAAGCTTGGAAGTTACACAAATGCATGGGAAAGCCGCTATTTGCAGTTGCGTGGCAGCATTCTCCTCTATTTTGATTCTGATCCTACAAAGGCTCTCAGCTCATCGAACGATCTTCTGGAGCTCTTGAGGGGGTACATTGATCTTGCCCAAGAACAGGCTTCCGTGCAGGTTTCTTTCGGCCATTCAGGGGCACCTTCTCCATTTTGCCTCAGTATCAAAGTGCAAGTTGGGCTCACACAGGAAACAAAGTGGAAGTTGTGTATGGAACATCACCAGGCGCAGATGGAATGGCTAGCCGCTATTTCCGATGTCACTGTACAATGCAGTGTCGACAGCTACAACAAGGCTCTCCTGGAGGCTGCTAATCCCAGCAATCATGGGCCTGTAGCCAGCGATACCTCGTCCGGGACGGGCTTTTTGCGATCCCCTCCTGTCTATGAACCTGGAGCCAAGGACAAGAAGGGTAGCAGCAGTCACACCCCTGCCAGGACATCGTTTCAATTGACACATCAACTTTGGATGCTAGATGAATATACGATTGAGAGAAAGACAACACAAACTGAAGATCAGCAACGAAAGGCAAAGGCCTCTGTTGATACGGCCCTGCAAGTCATGGAACGCTTATTGGCCGATGAACGCAGCCATCACGCGACAGCAGCCCAAAGGCTCAAGGAAACAGAGGGAGAACTCAAGGTGGTGCAACAAGCAAAGGAAGAATTAGAGACTCAGCTCCAAAAAGCTGTTGCAGACAATAAATCTTTGGAGGAAGAGCTATCGGTTCGAATATCCACGCACTCACTGGGAGACGTAGAGGCACCGCCGAAAGAAAGCGAAAATGAAGAGTTGAAGGAACAGATTGATACCCTTCACAAGCAGCTTGAAACCAAGTCAATTTCACTGCAAGAGCTGCAAGACGATTTAGAGACCACAAGGACAGAATTGGAGGAACGGGCTGCTGAACTTGAAACAAGAGTAGTGATTCTCCAAACCGACAAAGATGAGCTTGAACAAAAGCTTTCTCAGTTGGAACAGGCAAAACAACAAGACGGCGAAACGAGTTGGAAGGTGACTTTCTTGGAAGAACAATTAGAAACGGCCAAAAAAGAATATCAAGAGTCGTTGGAGGATTTGGCTGCGGATTATGCCAGGAACCTTCATGCTGCCGAAGAGGAATGGAAGAAGAAATTGCAACAGGAACAACCAAAGGGAACGGAACCAAGAATGGTGCGGCCATCATCAAGCTTTTCAGAGGAAGAGTCAATGGATGAATTTGAAGACTGTGTCGAGGACTAATGACCTCGCGACCGGGAGAGCGACCTTCGTCCATTGGGGGACACAAAGAGTTTGATGTAGCAGTGGGGATGTTATTTAAACAGTTTACAAGTGTCTAGTTTCTATACAGTGTTTTCATTGTTGATCCAGACTTTGGATGAGGTTTGCCTGACTTTCAATGAAATCCAAATTGTAACGGTTCTCATTACAGATTGTCTTCAATTCGTCATGGCGAGTTTGTACCATTTTGTGCATTGCCCTGAACGCTCGCATGAATGATCCCCTATGCTTGTCCATGTGGAGACCATGATTCTTGAGCATCTCAAGACACCATTGAAGATAAAACTCGACATGAGGCGACGTTTCCATGTTCTTTGCAATGAACTGCATCAACCGCTCCAAGTGTTCGGGGCCGATGGTGCGAACAACATGAGTGATGGCATCGTAAGGCGTCGCTTCCAGGACTTCTGTCACCAAGGCAATCTCATTCAAATGGACTGCCATACGCAAAGCCATTCCATACTCCCCATTTTGAAGCCTTGATTCCACGGCAGCAGGTGTCACAGACTCTGACAGTGATATAGGATCAAAGATCATGTCTTCATCCAGAGAATACACGTGAAGCCCTTCACCAGAAACAGCAGCCCATTCCCTTCCAGTGGACGAAAAGGCAACCTGACTGGTGAGAACTTCAACCTTGCTCGAGCGCGACCCATCGTCTCCGCGCTTAGCCCCGGGAAGTCGAATAGCATTGTAAGCAGTTTCATCACCAGAGTCGGCATGGTCGTCCATTGGGCCATATTCTGTCATGTTCTTTGAGTTCAACTGCAATAAGAGAAAGACAGAGTTAGAAATGGTTCAAAGAAAAGGAAGTGTGTTGAAGATGAGCATGCGAAGTCAAGTCAACGCTCAGACATCCAAGGAAGATTAAGAACTCCAGTGGGGTCTCAGACCCGTCAGCGTTTTACTGCAAACGTTTATGGGATACATCGATCATCACGTTGACTTGTGCAACCATCCAATTCGGCAGACATGATGCACGGGAATTTACATACCTCATCCAAGACACCATCAAGACTTCGATTGAATGTCACTTGGAACTTCTTCAACAATATCTGTTGAGAAACTTCATAGATGCAAACGAATTTGCTGTTTCCACCCGCGAGAATGAACGACCCGTCCGCAGAGTAGCAAACGGAAGTGAAGTGACGCGAGGACGAATTGTTGTCGGCTGTCATACGGTCATTCAACTTGCGACCACCTGCAATGTCTCGTCGCCCATCAATCTCATACTTGAGCTTCGCAGTCTCAACGTCCCAGAAAGTCAGGATACCACCAATGGATCCTGTACAAATCTCTTTTCCGTCAGGACGGAAGGACACGCACACTACATCAGAGTTGTGCTGCAAGCTCTCTGTTGGGACGTTTCCCTTGTAGAGATCCCATAGCTTCACGGAACCATCCCAAGAGGCGCTGGCAAGGACACCGCCACTGCTTTGGTAAGTCAAGCAACTGACAGGACCACTGTGACCAGTGAAGACATCGAGAAGCTTCCCAGTCTGAAGGTTCCACGCATAGACATGGAATGGATCCATCGCTCCGGCGGTGACAATCTCACCACTTGGATCAACAGCCAAACTCAAGAACTGAACAGGCTTGGGAGTAGTCAAAGTCTTGAAGGTCTTGTAGCGGTGGAGGTCATGGGCTCTGACAGTACCATCCATGCTGGCGGTCAAGACGACACTGGCATTGGCAAAGCACACAGCAGTGACAGGGGCTTGATGAGATTGCTCCATAGTGACGTAGCAGAAACCACTTGAAGCATTCCATAGCTTGACCTTGCCGTCTTCACCACCTGTGCATACGACAATACCGTCCGGGGAGTATGCCATGCAGCGCATCCCGTAGGCGTGTCCGCGCTGCTTCAAAACATAAGTCTCGGAGCGCCACTCCCAGACAAGCAGCTGTTGGGACGTTGGACAACCCAAAGCCAACCATTCACCAGTTTCATTGAGAATACATGACTGAATGAGTTGACTGGTACCGACAGACAGGGTGTGAATGTTGGACACAGAAGGCATTTCATAGAGCCCAAAAACTCCAGAGGAAAACCCAAGAGCCAACAATTGATTCCGGTGATTGTATGTACTTGCAACCACAGTGCTGCCGGGTTGGTTGAAGTAGTGACGAGTGTCATGCTTCCAAGGAACACCTACAAGCTTGTGAGCTTGAGATTGGCCATCGTAAAGACCAGGCAATGACAGTGCCGTTTCCTTCTGTTGACCCCCTGTGAAAAAGTCCACGGCATCGTCCACTTGGGCTTGAAAATCGTCTGCTGGTGGCAGATCGATATCCTCAGACATATCAACATCCATGGAAGAAGATGATACCTTGTCTTCATAAACTGGTTTCCATGAAACCAGTGCCCCATCTTGACTCACAGTATAACACCCTTCGATGGTAGATCTGTCGGCCGAATAGTTGAAGTAGGCCCCGACGACGGGAGACTTGTGACCACTCAAAGTGACTGGTTGATAGTCTTTGGTTGTATGAGTGGTCCAAATCCGAGCCGTACAATCGCGACTCGCTGCCAATAGAACGGAAGAGTCTGCACTCCATTCAATGAAAGTAACATCACTGGACTGCCCTGTGTATGTTCGATGAAGGATCATAGGAGAACATTCCTTGCGCAAGTGGTTAGGTGCCAACCACACTTGGACATGCTTGCCATGGGTGACAGCAATGTACCGTCCACAAGGAGAGAAGACGGCATATCGTACTCTTCGCTTGAATCTGAAGCGGTGCAAGACGACACCTCGCACAAAATTGACAATCATTGCATAGTTCTGCACGTCCACAACGAGCAGCAGCGTGTCGTTGGGCGAGAGTGCCATTGTCCGAATGTTAGAGCGCGCTTCAATTGGAAGCGTCCGCACTGTGTGGGTCTTGAGGTCAAGAACTTGAACTCTGTTGGAGACCGCAGAGATCAGGGAATGGCCATTGGCGGTGTACAACAAATTGGACCCTGATCCCTTGCCATTTCCACCATAGGCATCGGTGGTGGAGGGGTTTCCGTAGTAGGCCCCACACAATCGTTGAAGTTTGAAATTGAACTTCATGGTGTAAACGACTGGTTGGTCAGGACGACGCTTGACAGTCCAACCATTTCGTTGTGAGGCAAACCAAAGCAGTTCAAAGAATATGACCGAGGGTGGTGGCCAGGAAGCCTTTTCGAAAATTGGGTGGTGGTGGGAGGATTGGGTGGCGAGAGGACTCGTCGCGCGATATCGCAGGATCTTGTGACGTCAAATCCGGGTACTCAAATGCATGACAGGCACACCGAGAACACCATTTTCATGATGGTGAACAGAAAAGCTGCAGTATACGAGTACTCAGAACAACATGGATCCTGTTTTGAATACGGCACCTGAACCTTCGACATTTGCAATAATCTCTAACGTTGAAACTGAGCCTGTGAGATTTACTCGCATCAAATCCTTGTTTCAGATTGACCATTGGATTTGTTGGGGATGCTTTCGGTTTCAAGCATCGCGAAAGCCCATGCTGCTCACAGCCTTCGGGTTCAACCTTATCGCCATTGTATGCATTACTATGGCAACCTTTGCCATCCGGCGATCTCCACATTTGGAAACTGTAGGGTGGGCTCACGCATCCTTGGAACTTGAAGCCTCGAACTGTACACTGCCCACAGACATTTCTCTCCAGAGCCCACCCACCATTCATGTACAAACCTGGTTGGGCCTGACGGGGTATTTTGGAAAGTGTCATGCTAGCTTGACAGGAGACAGGTTTCCAGGCCTTCCATATACCTCCAGTATTCAACCTTTCTGTAATAGCTCTGTAACTCGAACAGATGTTGAAAAATCCATGATCCATCCTGATGCTGTGAATTTTTCTGATTTTTGGATGCAATGTGAGGTACTATCCAATATCGAGGACTTGTCAGATTCGCCTATCCCTCCGAAAGTACGTCCAGCATCATGTGGTGTTTGTGAAGAAACTTCGGATCGCTGCATTGCCACTTTGCTTTCTGCAGCATCATTTGGAGTGTTTCCGTTGATATTGACCATTCGCCGGTATTGTTCGTCGAAACGAGAGCAAGGACTGCGACTCCGAACCGTCTTCTTTAGTGCATTGGCTTTGGTACTGGGAATTCGTGCCTTTACGACGTTTCATGGGGAGTGTGTCCAGTCGTTACTTCCAAGTACAAACCCCTCTTCCTTTGTGGTTGTGATTTGGTCTCCGCAATGTTATGGTGGATCGCCAATTTGGAGGCATGTCCATATGCCTTTGAAAATGTTCATGGGAGCCCGTTTGGTGATTGCTGCGGCATGCTTCAAAGGTTTTTATCTGGGAATGCATATTTTGACTCCAGTGGCCCAATCGTACGATGACATTCCAGAGTTGAATGCAGATGAAGAGGAAACGTTTCTGGATTCATAGTGGCTCCTAAAAAGGGCCACCCCTTAAGAAATTTCCTCATTGACATTTGGATTCAACATATGGCATTCGAACAATTTTAGGCCTGCTGTTGGTGCTTTTCCACTTCCGGCGCCTCCATTGTTTCCTGTTTGTACGAGTACAAGATGTGCGAGTGTCATGTTGTACATTAAGGAAGAAAAGTGGCGCATATTTGCAAGTACTATCGACAAGGGGTATAGAAAAGGTGAGCTGGTGGTAAATGGTGGCAAATGGTGCAACGCTGATCACTGGAGAGATACATTGCTTCACAGTGCTGCTCAGTTGATTCCAGATTGAAGATGATGGGAAGACTAGACGTCAAGGGTGTCCTATGACGTCTCGTTCACATGTTTCTCTTGACTTCGGATTGTCGTCATGGGACACCGATGGGGTGAGGAAGTTATTCACTTGGATGTGTGCGACGACCATGCACCAGTGGATATGGTGTGGTTTCCAATTATCACGAGTGTTTGTGCAATTGCGGAGGATCTAACCTTTGGAGATCCAAGTTTGGGGTGAACATGGTCTTTGTGTTGCTGTTCCTGAAATGAAGCCTCAACTTCGTGGGAATGAAAGCGACTAGCAGTAGAATGAAGATAGTGATAGGAACATAGCGAAACATGGCGAGAACAAAAACGCACTATTGGCTCAACATAGCCCTACTCAATTACAGGGTTGTATTTGGGCTCTTCTCTGCCTGTTCAAAGCCCCTCTCGTGAATGCATTGGTTCAGCTTCGACCTCAAGAAGATTGCGATCTGTTTTAGGAGATGAAAATAGCCAACGGAGTGTCAGTGAATTCTTTGGGGGGACTTTGATGACGGTCTTCAGAGCTTTGTTCTCCCAATAGCTCTGAAATACATTCTTGATTGGTGATGAGCCAGTATCGGACAAGGGGACCAAAATGCATACGATGATAGTAAAAGACGAGAACAAAAACGCACTATTGGCGTCAACATAACCCTACTCAATT
The DNA here is from genome assembly GCA_013372465.1 of Nitzschia sp. Nitz4. Classification (NCBI taxonomy): domain Eukaryota; phylum Bacillariophyta; class Bacillariophyceae; order Bacillariales; family Bacillariaceae; genus Nitzschia; species Nitzschia sp. Nitz4. The sequence continues at coordinate 82,329 of WXVQ01000104.1, read as the reverse complement.
CCAATTATTCTATATATTGTTACAAAAGTCATACCAAAATCTAGCTAGTTTGTTGTTGTTGTGCGTCGATATAGAACCAAGCATCCCGGAAAACAACCTCGTAGCATGAACAAACCCAACACAAGCATAATCGTTGAAGAAGACTGTGGGGGACGTAGGGAAAGGGGTCAACAAGCAATCATAGCTGCGGTGGACACGCGTTTCCCTCATTGTATTTTACAACAAGGGTGCTATGGCTCTAGAACCTCTCCCCGTCCGGAACCCCAAACCGGCTTCCCCGTCAACAACAACGCGATTCCTTGGTTTCCCCGGGCCAGTGAGGAAGGTAAGGAAAAGCGAGGTCTCATGGAGCTTAACTTGGCTCCTTCAACGACATGATGTGCGGGTTCGTCCATGCAACGAGGCCGCGTCCCGAGACTGCACAGGTTATACCGCGCGCACAACAACAGAAATATGAGCTCAAGCAGTGGGGGAAATGAATGGCAGGGTTCGGGTTGATTGTTGTGCTGGATCCAAATGTGAAACGTCTTTGTTGTACCGAGATGTGTAGAAATTGACGACGGAACTGTGATTGTGGCCGTTGTGTCCTGGACAGTTCAAAGTGGCTAAAGGCAACGACTTGCTGGTATTGTTGTACCATGACCCGTAGAACTTGACGGAGCTTGGGCCGTTGTTGTTTGACAGCTTGTTGACGGAATCACATGAATGGAGATGTCATTGGAGTTGGTGACAGGATGGGTCGGTCGACAAGGTAGAAGCTTCTATGGCATCAAGTTTGGAATTGGACCGATTGTGACGTCAGCACTTATTCGGGGTACAAGGCGAGACAGACAATGCCACAGAAAGCAAACAGTTCTATGTACATTGAAGAGTCTGAACGTGGTTGAGAGGATCCCTATTGCACGGTGGTAAGAGCAACACGCCAACATTCTATTGCAGGTTCCTTCGTGTTGATTTCCAAGCAGGCCGATCGCAACATGCCCTCGGGTATCCTGAAATCTCTACTCGATCCCCTCAACTTTTCACCACTGTCAGTACCATCAAAAGACTTCAACATCCCTATGACAACTCGATCGGTAAACATAGCAATATCAGACAGATATTGAAGTGACAATTTCTTTATTTTGGAGTCAATCACCTCTTCCTCGACGGGGTCATGCGTGGATTGCCATGTCGCACAACCGACTACACGGACTCCTTCCGAGCGGATGACTTCGACCGACACCAACAGAAATTTGCTCACAAATCCTCCGAGAGTTGCACCACCATGGCAAACCCTGCCAAGTTGTGCGTTGTTTCACGCTACAAGCCTGAAACCATTCCTCTGAACTCCAACGGTGAACCCAATCTTGACGATGCTTCCAAGTTCAACGATGGTCTGGATGACTTCAACCATCCGCGCTATCGCCGGTTGAGAATTCTCGAACAACTTGGAGTTCGAGCGTCCCAACAAAAGCCCATCATCGAGTGTTTTGCTCCTAGTGGTCCTGCTTCAGATTTGTCTCCATATTCGGTGGTTCATAGGACAGAGCTTTTGGAGTTTTTGAGTAGCGCTTGGGACCGCTGGAATGCCATGGGGGAAGCTCGGGATCCAATGTGCACTGTTGTCACCACTGCAGACGATGGCACGGAACACAAGGCTTGGCCACTTATCCCTGGAAACGTTCCTCTTTTACGCCACCCCTACCAACGTGCCTCCAAGAATGTCATGGGCCAGATGGGGTACTATTGTACCGACACTTGCACTCCAGTCTTTGAAGAAATGCGAGAAGAACTCACTTGGGATGTGGCAGTCATGGAGCAAGCTATCCAGTTGGCCAAAGATGGCCCTATTGTGTATGCTTTGGCCACACACCCAGGTCACCATGCTGCTGAAGACTCGTTTGGTGGATATTGCTATTTGAATCACGTTGCATTTGCCGCGCGCAAACTACAAGAGGGTGGCAGTGTCAAAACAGTAGGAATTGTGGATGTGGACTACCACTGTGGCAACGGAACTGCATCTATCTTTTATGAAGATCCGTCTGTTTTGGTCATTTCGATCCACTGCGATCCAGACCACGAATATCCGTTCCATTCTGGCTTCTCTGATGACACAGGAGCCGGAGCCGGAGAAGGAGCTACTCACCATATACCTTTGTTGCCTGGTACCTCATGGAGCAAGGGCTACTGTGCAGCTATGGAAGAGGCTGTGACAAAACTAGAATCCTTTGGAGTTGATGCTCTCGTTATCTCGTTGGGGCTTGACACTCACAAGGGCGATCCGTGTGCCCTCCGACGAGCTGGGTTTGAGCTGGACGGTGAAAACTACGGAGAAATGGGACGTATGTTTGGAAAATTTGTTTCCAAGCGCCGTTCGGAAGGATCTGGCATGCCAGTGGTGGTGGTGCAAGAGGGAGGGTACGCCATGGCCCATGTTGCCGACGCCGCTTCCGACTTTTTGTGTGGATGCAGCGTTGAATCCGTCTAGAATCGCTCATGGTCAAACCCCTTTCAGTCGTATGGGGAGTTTGCCACTTGGCAAGTTGGAGTAACCGTCGATGCTACGTGGATGTCACCAGGAGTTGAAAACCAGTGGGTTCCGTTTGAGAGGGTGACACGAGACGATGTTGGAGGCAGATGTGACGAGGTGGACGGTCCCAGTAATTAGTAAATAGGTTTATACATGATTGGACATTCAATTCTTGGCGCGCCTTTTTTACCTAGGAGTTTAAACCGCGGGGCGCGGGCGGCAACAGTTACGCGGGCTGAGGTGCACAACCCGCGAAAGAGGCTGAAAGCATTGCTGTCGGTGTCCCTATTTTTTTAGGGCCAACCAAACCCTTTCGAACGCCACAAATCTTTCGACGCAACACAGATTGGGGTTGGAGTGGTGCGAACCTCTGCTGACTCTTGTGGAAAGTTGGACATTGTTGGGTATTGTTGAGCATTGTTGTTGCTCCGAGTGACCGGAAGAGAGGTTTGTCAGTAGTAGTGGAGTTGGACCAAGCAAAAGCCAATCCAGTCACCAGGTTTTGGGGTGCAACACCAGTCGCCCAATCATCAAGCCACTGAAAATCACTGGTCACCAGTGACTCTCACAAGCAACCAGCGCAGACTGCAAGATGGAGGGTTCCCATTCTTTCTCTCACTCACATGCTCACAATCATAACAACAGCAACAGCAGCTCGCAAGCGACCGTTCGAACCGGTCACCGAGTTCTCATGCCGCCGTCGGGGTCTCTCAGCTTGGAGCAGAAACTAGAACTTCTCGAGAGTCGTTTCACACAACCCCAGGAAGCGCAGTCGCCTCCTGCTGCTTCGACTGGTGAAGCTGTGGACTCACCTTCCAGCTCTGTACACAGCTTCTCATTCAGTCCGAGCCAGCAGCTGCAGCACTCCAACTTGCCTTCTTCGTCTGTAAGGTCCAAGCGGCGTCCCAGCCTCAACACTAGCTTTCACGCAGTAGATCGAGCGGCTGCCAAGCACTTGCGAAAGGTTAGGGCCAATTCTCCTACCTTTGGTATCATTTCCTCCGCCACTACCAACAGCAACTCGGGTCTCAACCATAGTCGTCTCACCAACCAGTCCACTGCCAGCAACTCCAGTGCTCAAACACTGCTAACCTCGCATTTGCAGCCCCGAGTAGTGGCCGAGTCTCCTCCTGTGCCCGTCACACCAGGTCTGGCTACTTCACCTAACCACACATCCAAGAATACGCCAAAGCCTCCGGCTGCCCGCAATATTCTATCGTCGACACCTTCGAACCGTGGTGGGGAGAACGCTTCTTCCAACCCAACCCAAAAGGTACGAATATATTTGCTGTTGGTTAATTGCTATTCTCGGTCGTCCCTCTAACTCCCTCATTATCCCCAATCCCAACAATGTAGAAACGCAAGTCGGCCCCCAAGCGCAAACAGGCTAGTGTACAAGATCGTTCCACTCTCGCGACACCGTCCACGACGTCTCTGGCATCGCCCGAGTCGTCCAAGCGTCTTCGCTCCGAAGACTCCAATCCCCGCCCGCTTCCTTCAGCCTTGACGGAAAATTCGAGAGATCGATCCAATTCCGCCAAAACGCCCAAGAAGCAACAGCCACCTGCCAATAACCATTTGATTCATCATTTCTTCTCCGCTACTACTGCTAAACGCAAAGATTCCAATACCAGTACATCTACGTCCAGTAGTACTACCAACACGCAAACGTCAGCTACGGATAGAGTGGATTGGCAAGCGCAGTGTCTTCAACTCCAACAACAGCTGCAAGATAAAGATGAACAGCTCAAAGCCGTATCCAACAACAAAACCATTTTACATACTGCCCTGCAAACGGCGTTGGAAAAAACGAAGAAGGAGCTTGTGTCACTTCAGGATTCTACCAAGAAAAAGCTCACTTGTACATCCCAAGTTTTGGAGGAGCTGTTTCGGTGGAAGTCTTCGCAACAGGCAAAAGAAACTCGAGAAACATTGGCCGCCAATGGTGCTCGATTGGGCCGTATTGTGTACGCTCGCGCTGGAATGAGGGCGCTCGAGAGTTGGGAGGAGGGATATGCCACCAAAGATCTAGAGCAGCGGAAGCAAGAATTGGTGGAGCGTCGCAAAACCCTGGAGGCCCGGGCCAGACAGCCCACCGTCACATCCAATACATCGCCTCTGGCGGTTGTCGAAGCAAAGGCTTCGATTCAAATGCATATATCCAATTTGAAGCACCAAGAATATGAACTCGCAAAGGAAGAAGAGGCACTGAATGACGAAAAGGGAGCTCATATTCGTGCCCTCAAACGAGTAGCAAGTGAAGATGCTTCGCGATTTCGATCCAGACCCAAGGTTAGTGTTTCACGGCTATTTGTAACAGGCATTAAATGTATCCGAGGGCTACGTCTCACCTGTGCTTTCCATTCTAGTTGAACGACCGGTACTTGCTCCATTGTCTTCTTGGAAAAGGAGGATTTTCTGAAGTTTGGAGAGGCTATGATTTGGTAGAGCTGCGGGAAGTAGCCGTCAAGATCCACCAGCTTGATCCTCGTTGGCCTGACTCCAAGAAGGAAAACTACACCAAACATGTGTCGCGAGAATATGAGATTCACCGTAGTGTCCGCCATCCCCGAATCGTCAGTTTGTACGACGTCTTTGAAATTGATAACAATTCCTTCGCGACTGTCCTAGAATGTTGTAAGGGTACCGACCTTGATACACTTCTCAAATCGAAACGACGACTCCCCGAAGCACAAGCCCGGGCGTTACTAGTGCAAGTCCTCTTGGGTATGAAGTACCTAAGTGAACCCAGCGGTGATCGGCAAGGAATTATTCACTACGACCTGAAGCCTGGAAATATTCTGTTTGATGAAAACGGGGATGCCAAGATTACAGACTTTGGACTCAGTAAGATTGTGGACGCCCCGGATCCAGCTGAGAGTATGGAGTTGACTAGCCAAGGAGCTGGAACCTATTGGTACCTGCCACCTGAGTGTTTCATCACCACGGAACGAGTTCGCATCAGCAACAAAGTGGATGTTTGGTCGATTGGAGTCATTTTCTATCAAATGTTGTACGGGGCTAGACCCTTTGGAGAGGGGAAATCTCAAGACAAGCTGTTGTCGGACCACACCATGCTCAATGCCCAGCAAGTGCACTTCCCAGATCGACCTGAAGTTTCAGAAGCAGGCAAAAGTTTCATTCGGCAATGTCTGATGTACGATCAGGCATTCCGTCCTACTATTGCTCAACTTTGCGAGAACGCATACGTTTTGAACCCAGACGCTATCTAAGCATAAACATGAAAGAGTATAAACCAAAAGTTTTAGATATCAACTCAATCCAGTTGGTCCCCCCAAGCCTCTTCTTCATGCAATGATTCGGGTGACATGTGAATTGTTGAAGGAATATCGGCCGCTGACCTTGTACGCTTCCTAGGTGGCCTTTTCTGGGAAGAACTCCGTCGCAGTTTGGGGCTAGAAGGGGGAGTTTCTGTCTCCAAACCTAGAGTTGCTTTTCTATTCGACTTGCGCCTAGGCTTTGCTTTTGGTGTCGTCTTGCCAACGCGACTTGTGCGGCGTGGCGAAGGAACTGGAGGCGACTCTTGTACCGACTCGGTTGCGATGCAAGTGCTCGACTCCCCATGGTTCGAATGATCTGCTTGTGATTTCCTTTCCAATACACTATTTTTGTCCAGCGAGGCAGAGGAACCATTGTGATGCACTGCTGAAGAATGGTCCACCTTAGTAGGTCTGGAAGCTACCTTCTTCAATTTCTTCTTCTTCCTCCTTGGCTTTTCTTCAGCCACAGGAGCAGGACTCTCTAACAGAAGGACTTCAGGGAGATTCAGTGAAGACTCCACTTGTTCCGTACATGACGAAGTCATGTCTTGAGATTCGTCGAAGGGAAGACTACTGCTTCCTTCTTCCGTCACATTTCCTTGGTCCTTCATAGGATATTTGCACACAGAGGGCTCTTCGGTATCTAGATTGCTCTGACGCGTTGTTTTACGATTCCGCGATCCTTTCCATTCTTCGTGTGCAAGGTAGCAAACAAACATGATACAACAGCAGCACATGCAACTGAAGAGGATTACTCCAGTCACGATAAGGGCGATGCTCCACGTAGGAGTCTCTTTCCAAAAGTGAACAAAACGAGACTCCTCTCCTTCTGACAGGTAACTCGAAGGAGGGTCTTGTTCCGATACTCTAATGTCAAGAATTTGAATCTCATCAGAACCGGCATAGCTTGCCAGATTTCGAGAAAACTCAACTCGACCTCTGAGAAGCCCTCTCCTTGAATTGGACGCTTGATACATCATTGAAACTTCTCCAATGCCTTGAATAACTGTCGTTGTTGGCTCTTCAAAATGAGTCGCATTTCGCTTTGCTGGATAGAAGAATTTGTCAATAAGCTGAGTTTTCAAACTGCAAACTGGATCCCCCGCAATACACGACAACGTTGTTCCACTGTTTTCAACCACCTCAGCATCTTGAATACAATCTTGAACTCCGTTTTCTCCTTGATCACCTTTGTAAAATACAAAGGAGTCAATGGATTGGATGACAACTCCATCTTCTAGTGAAGCATCTCTGGGCTGAACGCAGATGCGAATCTCAGATCCTTGCGTCAAAGGTACATCGACGACATCCACAGTCAAAGGGTTGTCATCCTCATCACAAATCCATGCTTTTGCTAGAACTCTAAGCGCAGACACCTGGGGATCGGCACAAATAGTATAAGCTAGTGTATTGAAAATCAAGAGTATAGAAGTGGTATACTTCATCGTGTTGCCAATTGGTAGTGGTCAATGAGTTTTGTGTGCCTTTGGTGTGGGGAGTCAACAGAAAGGCGAGGAGATGAGCGAATGATGAGGCTTACATGTTTCGTCGTGCGGAACCTCCGACGACGCAAATTAGGCAAGTTGTGTTGAATCCCAAGAATTCCTTTCCGAATTTGTGAGTAGGGGAAAGTTAGTATATATAGAGTTATTGTCGCTTGCGACGAAAGGACGATGAACGATGGTGACTTCCTTGTTAGCAGCGGCATCATTTGGAACATCCGTTTTTCGAGGTATTATGGCGGCGGCGATGACTTTTTGACTTTTGACACAGTAGAAATTAACCTACCCATTTTCTGCTGCGACACCGTGCCACCACCGGTAGGATGTTTGCGTGAGCATTAAGTTGTCTGGGTCATCCTCCTTGCCATACATGTTGCCTCGAAACGTACTACCAAAGAGCCCAACCAAAGGTGATACAATAGCAACACCATCAAACACTACTACCTGTAGCTTTATGGGACTATCCTCCCATTCAGATGTCATCAGGCAAGAGAGGAGCAGTAGGGAGGAGTTCGGGGTCATCCCATCCCAGTTCAGAACCTTATCATCAGTCCAGGAAATACGGTACAGGCCAAATAAAAATGTTCAAAGTTCTACTGTTACTAATACGCAATAAACGAACAAGGCAACGAATCTGTAGCATGGCCACTATCGTCTCATAACTCCTTAGACAATGATGGGTATCGTGAAGACGTGATTGGCAGAGGAACCGAAATCGCCGCCACCACTGACAAGCTCATGGCCTCGGAAAGACAACGTGTACTCACCGGGTTCCTCGCAGCACATACCATTCCCGGCAGAATCAAAGATGGTGAAAGAATATTCTCGGCCCATTTCCACCGTTATTCTGTAAGTAATTTGGTCATAGGCAACGTGGTACGTCAAAGGTAGAACGGAAAAGACAGTGGCATCGTAGACGTTGTCCACCAACTCCCAGCTGGTTTGCTGAGGGAAATCATCGAATTGGAAGGTGATTTCCAAGGTTGGTTCGTCATAGGTGGGTGCCGCAGAAGGAGCAGGGGCGGCGGTTTCGCCTGAGGCGGTTGGTGCAGAGGTGACGGTGCTGTAGTCACCACCTCCAGCCGCTGCAGCACTGCTGGAAGTAGACGTTCCTTTGTCGCGGTTGGGCACCTTGATGGCAATGATGATGATCATCAACAACAAGAGGGTACAGAAAGCGGCGCGAAGGATCCTATTCATAGAAATCTTCCTGGTAGGAGGTGGTTTTTGGAGAGAGTCGTCGTCGTCGTCTTGCTCGTCGCAATGGCTGCTTGGATCCTCTTCATCCACATTGTAAATTTCAGGATTGTCGAGCTCGCAGGTTCTCTCACGCTCAATGGGATTCTCATGAGCACCCGTTTCCATATTGACCATTTCTTCATCTGAGTTGCCGTGCACAGGCGTGGAAACCCTACTGTCAACCCTAGACACCTGGGAAGGTTGGGATGCCACAGTCTGGAGGGGCACTCTCTGCGAAACCGACTTGTCATGAACAGATTTGGCAGACTTGACGGACTTGACTCCCGACAAATCGCTGCCCTTTGGAAGGTGCGGAAAGAGAGAGTATGCCTTACGGACACCCACTTCACTGGGAATGGGAGCCGAGTCGGTTTCGGTGGCCACATCGGCCTTGGATGGGGGTGCTGGTTGTGTGTTGACAGACTTGGCATCCTTGCCTCCACAGCACACAGAGGTGAACTTGTGAACTTGTCTGTCGAGCCAAGGTTCGTTTTTGGAAGATTGCTGGCTTTGAGCATCCTCGGGGATCATTTCTTCCAAGTTGTGCAATTCTGACTGTTGAGGTGCAGGAGGCTGCCCTGACTTCTTGGAGGCTGTCTCACTAACATCCATCGACTGACGGTTTCCAAGAGGATGGGTGAGATGGGATGAATTCCACAAAAAGAAACAATACCACAACAGTGCTGTCTCCGTGTAGTGTATCAGACGAACTGTGAACGTACCCTGGATGGAGCCATCATTGTTTCTGGAGGAATTCCTTCCTCAGCCACTCGCTTGGACTTGAAAGATTGAACGTTCCACTGCTTGTCGTCTGCCATGATTGTTGTTTGTGCTGCCCAGTCTTAGATCTGTCTAGTGGAAGTAGGGAATCGAGGACCAGAGGAATGTGTCAAGGTGGTTGCTGATGATCTGTTCTGATCAAAGTGTATGTGCGCAAAGATGCCAAACGTTTGATTTCTTCTTCTTGGAGCACTGCCTCCAACGCCCTGCTATGTGATCGTGTGAGATCGGGATTCAGCCACTGTTGGAAACGGCCGGCAGTTAAAAGTCCATGTAGTCCCCTATACCACTACTCGTCCTTGGTGCACTACAAGACCCCCCTCTCCTTTTCTCGGCTTCAGCCAGTAATACTATCACAGCTACTTTTGCATGTCACTATAAATCAATAAAAGATCACGTTCCCCGACTGAACCAGCATCCATAGTTGGATGCAGCTTGACACCAGTTCCCACCAATCATGGGAAAATTTCACATGTTAGTACATCTACTACCGGTAGGTAGAGATAGAAGTGAGGAACCAACAACAACTGAACAGCATCGGCGTTTCTGGGTGAGGTGGCTACAGTACGGATGCTTGTAGCTAGCCGCCCCATAAAGTCAACTTGCTATGCACAACCGGTAGTACAATACTCGTCCCTCTAGCTAGCAGCACCAGGGGACACCCTTGAAGTCAATGTAGTCGATACCTGGTCGAGTTCTTTTTTCGATGGAAAGACAGAAACCGTTCGTCCGGCGTCCTACCGCCCGTCGGCAAGGGACATTAAAGCTACCGGTACTCCTCCTCCCGTACCACGTACTGTATATGTACAACGGCACGTTAATACAAGAGCTGCTCGTATCTTTCTGATAGATTTGGGGAACGAGAGCATCAGGTGCATTCAATCTACAGACTTTTGTAGGATCCCCGTTTGTAGTAGCTTATCGTCGCATAGTTTCGCGTATTTCTCTGAGAGAAAGAGAGGAATCATGGTGGAAGACGAGCCCTTTGGAACGACTGCGATTCCAAGCTCGACGCGCCAAATCGGAAGATCCGCCAATGGTGGTGTCCAAGTCACACTCGACATGTGGTCGGGTTCCACAGCTGAGATCGCGCAGCAGCCTCAGACGCAAGAGTTTGCAGTCTTTGAGGGTCCGCGTAACGATGAGTGTATCAATGGTTCGCTTTTGGATGTCAACCAGCACTTTGTTGTCTACGTCGTCAAGAAGGGTTTGATTCGCGTCTTGCACCGACATTCCGACCTTAGAACCCTCCTTCGGGGACACTTGAATCAAGTAGTTACCGATATTTCTTTTTTCTTGGATGGAGATGTCCTCGCTACCGTGGGCCATTCCCCTGAAACCGGACAGTCACACCTCATCGTCTGGAGAGTCTTCCAACAAGCGTCTGAAATCCAGAGTGAGAAACTTCTGCAGGTGCAGTCAGATTCTGCACAAATGTCCCGTCTCCTTTGGCATCCCTTCAACTCCAACCAACTCTGGGTCATTCACTCCATTGGACCTGTTTCCAATGGCACCACGCCTCCTCCAGGCCACCAAGTGGCTACCCTGGTGGAAACCACCAGAATCCAAACCACCATGCATCCCCAGGAGAGCCATCCCGTTTGTCACTCCTATTCTCCCTCTGTTGTTACAGATGTTGAGGGGGCTGTGCAACTTAGTTTGCCTTCCGGAAGTTTGGTAGATTTGGCTTGGAGTGGAAGGGATACCCGTCACGTCCTCACTGTTCATTCGAATGGATCCATTGTACTGTGGGATGTCAAGGAGACGACCGACACTACTGATCCATATTCGGGCTCCACAGTTGCAATGCCCAAACAACTTGCCGTTATCCAAGAGTCGGTGTCGCAAAGCCGCTGTATTTTCCTGCCCCATGAGAATGCTGTCAGTCTCCATGGACAAGTGGAATCTTTGACTACATGCTTTGTGACAGCCAGTGACCAAAACTCGGAAATCACGATTTGGAGTTCTTTTACTACCAACCCTTCTGTGCCACCCACCAAGCTGCAAGTGCTCAAGCTGGCACAGCCGTCGCCTAGCTATGTTTTGGATGTTTGCTTCGGCCCCGCTCCTCAACAAGCCAGTCCTCCCTCTTGCTTCTTGCTTTGGGCTGATCGTACAAAGGGGCAGCTGTATGCTCTGCACTTGGCTAGTGAATGGAGTGATAACAACGCTCAGGCTCTCTTCGCTGGTGCAGACTATGTGGTGCCTTTTGTCGTCAAATACCCTGTCTACAGTTGGTGCGTCGTCTGTGCTCCCACTCAGGATGTGGCAGAGGATGACGCCGCACAACAATCGGCGGGTCTCATTTTCGATATGAAACTGTTTTCGTATCAATCCAAGGCCGTTCAATGTTTGACCCTCACTTCCTACATGTGTTTGCCTCCCAATAACACCTTTGCCGACATTCGGGACACTACCAACCTTGTCTACGCTGAACCGCTAGCTCCTCCTACCTTGTCTTCCATGGCCAGTGCAGTTACCGATGAAACAATTTATGATGAAGACTATGACGTTGAAGAGGATGATGCTGAATTTGCAGATGTAGACGAAGCGGAAGATCCTGCCGACGCAGCACCCACGACCATCGTTGAAGGCAACCCAGCGGATCCATTTGCCAACTGGCTCGGAGCCATTGCTGGAGGCGACACTTCCACCCCCAGCAGTGACATGTTGCCTCTCCCCCTCCCTCCTCCCAACCCACCATCTGCAGATGCCATTCCTTTGCCAACTCCTCCACCTCCAGGTTTGCTGCAAACCGCTCCAGCGGGCCTTCCGTCTACGTTTGGAAACGAGGCGGGGCAATCTTTGTTGGCTCAGCTGAACTTGGGTAATGCGCCTGAGGCTCCCAAGCCTCCAAAGCCTGCACAGGAACCTGTCAACAACAACAAGGGCAAGAACAAAAAGAAGAACCGCAGCAAGAGTCCAAAGGTTAGCGGTAACCCTTTCCCCGAAGGAACTAAAATCTCTATTCTTAAACGCGAAGATGGCCCACCAATCCCTTCATCGTTGCCTCCGCCTGTTGAGCCTCCGATCACAAATGTTCCCATGCCCGCTGTTGATCCAGCTATGATTGATCCTGCCGTCGCATCGATGTTGCCACCGTCGGCTCCAGTGGCCGTGTCCAATGCCGATATCGAGGAGAGTCTGACCCGCATCGTGGCCCGGGAGTTTGCCAAGCAACCTGGGGTGGATGAAGCCATAGAACGGGCCATTACTTCCCAGTTGGTTCCTGCTGTTAACAACTCGCTTCGAGAATCATTGGCATCGTTCGGGAGACCTCTTCAATCATCGGTGGATCGACTAGGACAACAGGGTATTCGAGTTGATCCCAAGGATCTGGAAGCTCTTGATTTGGAGACTCCCATCAAGGCTGCTTTTGCTGATATGATTCGCGGTGTCTTCATTCCTGCCATGGAGTCGATAACCGCCCAAATTCTGCAGCAAGCCACGCCTTTGCCACCGCCACCCCCTCCTCCACCGGTTCCTGGTCCAGATAGGGAAACCAAGGCCATTCTAGAGGCTCTAACGAAGCAACTTGCGGTCATGAATTCCAAGTTGGATGGTGTAACCCAAGAATTGAACGCACTCAAGAGTGCACGTGCTCCTCCTAGTCAACCTCAACCTCCCGCACCAGCTGAGAATCGCCAAAGCCAACTCGAAGCTGTTCGTCAAGAGATTGATATGTTGCTGCAGCAGAACCAATACGAGGCCGCGTTCACGAGGGCTGTCCGTTCGGGGATGGGGGTCTACGCCTGTACCAAGGCAGACTTGTCAACTGTTGTGGCTGGGGCAACCCCAGTCTTGTCTCAGCCGACATTGTTGCATTTGATGCACAACTTGGCCCTTGCATTGAATGCAACCAACCAACGGGATGTTGTAGACTTGATTTTGGAGTGGTTGCAAGAAGTTGCCTTGGCCTTGAATCCCGCGGAACCTTCTATTCAACAAGGAGTGCGTCCTACGGCGACCGTGGTGGTAGACTGCATCAACAAGAAAATGAAAGAGGGAGATCCACAAACTCGACAATCCTTGAATCTTTTGCTCAAGGTTGTCAAGAGATTGCAGCGATAAAAATGAAGTAATGAAAGAAAGCGTTTGATTGTGGTAGAGATTTAACAGACTATGATTGGTCTTTCCCTTTTGTACTGCTCTGCTAGTGCTAGCCATGGCATCCCCTCTACCCACCACTTGTAGGAGGGGACAAACAAACAAGAAAAATGGGGGGAGGAACGACGACCAACGAGTACCACATGAGTGGTGGTGGCCACGAATGCGACACAACTCAAACTACCGGTAGTAGCGTCACTGGCAGGCGCGAGCGTGTTGGGTCCTGAACGTCGTCAGACATAGAGGATGCGACACCTTGGGAAATTCTGCCGATGAGGAAGATGATGCCGCCTGCACGCATGAGGTCGGAAACTCAACTTCGAAGTTCTCCACATACTCCCGAGCTTTTGCGTTGTTGGCTGCTGGAGCAGCAGTATTCACGAGGGAAAAGAAGTGACACAAACGAGGTAGTAGTGTAGACCTGTTTCTGAGAAAAAGGGACGATTCACACGCCTTTTGAGTTGTTCGTGCCAGTACACCAATCCACTTTCACAGAGGAGTCTAGTTTTAGTACAGGAACTTGTCTTTGCGCATACTGGTGCTGCTTTGTGCACTGATCGCCAACAGATTAGGTCGTGAGAAGACTGGAAGAAGGAAATGACAGCAATCACATCCGCCATCCAGCATCGACCGCAATCATCTCCAGCGAAAGAACCTGAAGACACCGTAAACAATGCAGAAACAAAAGTGATAGAATCACCGGAATCATCTCCAGCGATCCCCCCAGCTATTGAGATTTCCATGTGGCGGAATCCTGGCCCTACCCTTCAGTTCTTCGGCAAGGCAGTGCACGGAATGTTACCCAAAACCTGGCCATGGAGAAAACGAACAACTTTCTCATTTTTACTAATATCGATATCTATCTTGGCGCTGCATTACATTGGGAAACGGGGACACATGGACTGGGGTTCCAAGGCTGTGATTCAGGGAATCTTCTTATGGCTAGAACGAGTAATCCTGGAAACACTGTTTTGGATTGGTTGCGGGATCCTTTCAACTGCCGGGCTAGGTAGTGGTCTCCAGACGGGGGCTCTGTTCTTGTTCCCACATGTTTGTAGGCTGTCGTTGGCTTGGGCAAAGCGACAAGAGACTGACTCTCCGCCTTCCTTGGCAGCTCTCCTTTGGTCTGTCGCTGTTCCTGGTTTTTGGAGTGGAGGTGGCAGTGCGGTCGGTGAACTAGTGCCTTTTGTTTTGGCTCGTGTCATCAAACAGGCGGGAGGAGATCCATTTGCAATTCTCCAGGGAGAGATTCCATCGGAAGACCCCAACTCGTTGAATCGGTCAACCGCCAACTCATCCACCGTATCGGAGTCTGAGATATCCGTTTCCTCTGAGAGCTCAGCGGATTCCTCCTCGACACAGGGATCGCCTCCATCGACTTCCAGTACCACATCCAGTGCTTGGACCCCACAACTTTTGGTATCCAACACCAAGTCCGCTATGCAACGTCAGTTGTCTACCAATGTGTTCTGGAAGATCTTCGCCTTGGCAGTTGTCCCAAATGCATTGTTTGATTTGGCGGGTTTGGTGTGCGGTGCTACATCTGGTATTTCGATGATGGAGTTCTTTGCGGCCACATGGACGGCCAAAGCCTTGGTGCGGACACCTTCACAGACGTGCGGGTTGGCCCTCGCGGTGGTGACCTTGGTGCGCCCGAGTTCGTTATCCTGGGCAGGCAAGGGTTCGGCACTCATTCTGCCGAGTTGGTTTCAAACTTGGGGACGGAGTGCCTTGGAACAGTTTGCAGGTGACATGTGGATGAGTGAGGATGCTGTAGCTACTGCAACGGAAGATCCATCGTTTGTAGCTACGCTATGTGTCGGTACCCTCAAGTTTTGCTGGTCCTGTTTGACGGTGTCGTTGTTTGTCTTTTTCATTGTTACTACCATGGAACAAGTTGCGCGGCACCATGTTCGGAGACATCATAGTCACGGACATGGCCATGCTGGGCAAACACACGGGCATCGTACTAGTCCCAACAAAAAAGAGAAGACGACATAGAGGAACTCTTGGAACAGGGGATAATATTTTCTGGATCTACTACAAACATGTGGTGTACACGTCGAAGAATACAAGTGAAGAATCTGTCTATAGTCAACGAATGAGTTAGTCTAGTATCGTTTATTGGTTACACGAGAACACTTTAGCTTTCCCGATGCAGCAGTACTTTTTTTGCTCGGACAAGTGTACAGGTATAGGGGAATTGTCCGGGTTTGCACATTGTTATTTGAACATTGAATGGCCGAGGGGTGGCGTTTGTGGATGAATAGTTCTGTTTCGTCGGTGTGTTTGAGAAACGTCATACTAGTACGGAACAATAACGCAACAGCATCATGATGATGGCGTGAGCGAACCAACAACCTGTCAATCGGTTAGTCAGGGAACTTTTTCGCTTTCCAGGGATGGTACTCAAGCGAGACACCAAGGAGAACTAGTCGGCGGTGCTACTAGATGTCGAGGTATATCCGACTCGAACAAGAATACCCAGCAAAGAAGAAGAAGATGATGCCTACACCCTATCCATTTATATCACTCCCGCTGGAATAGGTTTGCCTCCCGTAACAGTACACCTGCAAGAAAGTTCCTGCAGAATGTAGTAGGGAATTTCATGGCTGCGTTCATCGACGGAGGACAATAGAACAGGGGCGTATGACTCCTCGAAAGTGCATTAGCTCTCATTGATCACAGAGCAGCAGGAACCACAAAAAATAGGATGTACTAGAGTACACAACACGGGAAAGCAGCACCTTAAGTTCTGTTTTGCTCCGATTAGGACGCATACTACTGTTTTTTGCATCCTTCGGACGTCGTGGCATGGTGCTGTGACCTCTGTTGTAATGCCACACCACCGGGACTTCTTACTGTTGATCGCTTCTCTGTACTTCAGAATGCAGTACAATAAGTTATTGTTGGAGGGGCACGTTTCTCCAAGGAGGCCAGCAGAAGGCACTCTGCTGGGGTCGATCCGTGTTCTTGCTAACAACGTTTGAATACCGACTTCTTGTGGTATCACATCATATTTTCTTCATTATATTGTCGGACGAAAAAGGGTACATAGCGTCTACTAGTAGTAGGAAGGACAAGAGGAGAAAAGCTCCTTGCACGTGATAGGTTATTAGAAAGCATATTATTGGTAGTACCTCACTCAGCGACATTGCCCACTCCTGTAAAACAACAGGTCTCCTGCATTGCACTCGACGTAACATACATGGCAAGCATCGAACGCGAGCTTTCCAAGCATTGCGTGACCTCGGTAGGTTAAGATCATGAATACGGATTGGATCTTGACAATTTGCGGTATTGCTGTGTTGTTAATGCTTGAGTATGTTTCCCAGACTTTCCCGGGCCCTCAGGATGATGGGACGGGCTTTGATGGCACCATGGGAGGACAACACTACTTCAAATATATCAGGAGGTGATCCCTATTCACATTATTTTTCCGAAATCTTGGCACGGCCCCCAACGATTCAACACAGACATCACCATGAAGAGCAGTCAAACACCAAACAAGAAAGCTGCAATACCTTCCATAGACGAAGTAATTGTCCTCATCTCCCCACAACGAGGACACCCTCAATCCTCACATCGGTACTCTCAGTTCACCACATTCCCCAGAACCCTCGCACTCATTGACGAAGTATTGGCCCTGCTGGAGCCACCAGAGGAAAAGAACATGAATGATTCGGAAGTAAAACAGTTTGGGGGGTGAAGAGGAAGTAGACAACAATGGGGAATAATGACAATATCAGTGCCCAACTTCACGAAGACACCATGAGGCTGATTGTAATCTACAATTCTTGCTCTTCAACGCACTGTATTAGAACGAAATACATTTGAATAGTAGAATAATAGACAGCAGCAGCACATTTCTAAACTTAGGGCCAACGCAGAACCACCACGAACTACAGCTGATCGCTTGTTGTCGACAACAACAACCTACCTAGATGAGTTCATATCCAGGCCATTCCATCATGGTAGCAGATCATCGCAGTATCCATCCCCAGAAGGTCGCTTGGTGTCGTGGACAAGGCACTCCAGCGTCTCTATTCCACATTTCCGGCCGGTGGAATAGTGTCCTCGGTGCAGGCTAGAATGACACGGCGCCCAATGTCGGCAACAATATCATGAGCGGCGTCAGGGTTGCCCACCTTCTGGGCTGCCAAACTCATTTGCTGTAGCTTGTCGGGGTGTCTCCACCATTCCAAGGAGGTCGAAGCAATCCTTGAAGCCTTTTGTTCCATCTTGCCAAACCCACTTTCTTCCACCACAGCGACATTGCCAGCCTCTTGCCCTGGCAAGAAACTCGTCAAAAGCAAAGGAAGACCCAAAGATGCGGCTTCAGCGATGGTACCGGGGCCAGCCTTTGTAACCAATAGGTCAGCTGCGACCATGTAGTCAGCCATATTGGTAACGAAGCCAAGAGCAATGACCTTGACATCACCCCGACGAGAGTTTCCTCCGCTCTGTTCGTTATTGATACTGAGGTCGTCCTCTTCTATATCCGTGGAAGTACTAGCAGTGCTGCATGTTGGTTGCGGTACTTTCTTGATTCGGCTTTGAACCCAATTCTCCCACCGTGTCGTCACACTAGATGGAATCAAACTCCAGAGCTTGTCCGCGAGAAGCTGGATACGTTTCCGCAGATTGTACGAGAGTTTGGCCAATGCCCCCGGGTGATCGTGGGTCTTGGTGGGTTCCAGCACCAACACAGCATCCAGTTGTGACCAGTCATGCGATTGAACCTTAGACAACAAGGCTTCGTTGCGCCCGCAAATAACATAGATAGTTGCATCTTCTCCAGCCAAGGTCCATTTGCGAACCAAAGCTTGTACGATCCTCTCAATCGAACCACCTACTCCTTCTCCGCCACTCATGACCAAAATGACCGGACCACTTCGTTGGGTAACCTCTTCCCCCAAGATTCGTTCGCGGACTTCTCGCTGATACTCCTTTCCTTCGGGGCTAGTCCGATCACCCAGTCGCAGTGCCTGTTCTCCAAAATCGTGACGAATGGGCAGGCCCGTTTTCACAATTTGTTGCATGGGAGTTCCACCTCTACGACGGGCCAAACGGACCAGTCGATCCGAAGCCACATACAAAGCATCCACGCGTCGTTCAAACCACATGGCATGTCCAGAACCCAAATCGGTGACAACTGTAAAGAACGGAATTTTCTTCTTGAGACTGCGTGTGATTGCCAAGGGAGTATGATTCATGGTAGGGTGCACCGACACGATGACGTCCGGATCTTCTTCCATAATCTTCCGCTTGAGGCGCCCCCAGTTAGAAAGCCGACAATGAATATTGGTAATCACTTCGGACAGCTTGAAGTTGGATGTATGGTAGATAAGCTTCCAATAGGTATCTGGCCGTTGGAGAGCCTTTTTGTAGCTATTGACAAGCGTGCGGTAGGGACGAACGCCATGATCAGTCCACAAATCCACCAAATTGTAGGTAGATCCAGGGAATTGTATGAGGAATTGTTTGGCAAGGGCCTCTGCCGATGCTCGGTGACCACCACCTGTGTCGCTGCTCAAAAAGAGAACTTTCAAAGGTCTGTTTTGACCTGGAAGGTAGTTGCCAGGAATAGGAACACTAGGCACTGCAGGCATGGTATGTGTATCCTCTATTATTGAGTCATTGGGAAAGATACGAGTCTTGAGGGAGGCAACCAACGAGGCTGGTTGGAAGTCTCCTATGACACTGGCCCTCACATTGGCAGGCCACCATAGCATTAGAAGTGTGACAACAATTGTCTTCCATGTTGTCTCTCTGGTCATCTTTCTCCCTAGTATATCCTTGGCGTAGCAGGTAGCACTGCTGAAGTATTGGTGCAATCACTGCACGTACGAGTACAGTACCTTGCAAGCACCACCGTTGTAGAAAAGTGCCAACTACGAGTGCCCTAGCAACAGGCCAATGATAATGAATCTTTCAAATTTCTTGATGGACGAAGTCTTTCGCCCGTGATGACGTCACTGGGATACATACTCCAAGGTTTGATTCCTGTGACTCCTCCAGATGCACATCCTCCAAGAAACGACCGGATTTCTTGAGGCAGTAGGCAACAGTACATATCCAGTAGTTAGCAAGTGGTTGTTGTTTCTCCTTGTATATCATGAAGGGATCTATCCTTGTCGCTGCATTGGTTAGTTTGTCTGGCCACATTACAGTCGCTGACTCGATTGAGTGTGTCACTGGATGGAACAGTCAAACCAATCAGCCAATTACTACGGTTGTTCCCAATGACTCCATCAATGATGGATATTGTGACTGTCCTTATGATGGATTGGATGAACCCTCCACGCCTGCTTGTGCCGGTTCGCAACATTGGCCTGGATTGGGTGGAGGAATGCCGGATTCGGATACACGGAGGTACGTCTCTTTCTCGATGAAGTCGTGTGGCATGATTGTCCATCGAATCACAGCTCATTCTCGCTCTACTACCACAATGCAATAGTCCTCTCCTCTTTCAATGTCCGCAACAACCCAAGCTGAAACTTCCTTCTTCGAGATTGAACGATGGAATTTGTGATTGTTGTGATGGGGCGGATGAACTGCTTTTGGATGGCACATCGCCTTGTACAGACACGTGCGAAGAGTTGTTGCGGGCGGAGCGATTGCTCCGCCAAACATTGGAGACCAACTTCCGGGCTGGATATACCCAACGTCAGCAAAAGGTGGCCGACTTTGAAGCCTTGAAAGTTACCAAACGTGCAGAAATTGAAACTCTAGAAAAGGAGCAACAACAAAGCAGCGAGGAGGAAGAAAAGGTCGAGGGTCAACTCCAACAATTGTGGATGGATGCTTTGGAACAACGCCAGCAAATCACTTCTGCCATTGCCTTGTCTGCCCTTGGCGATTCAGCTACCAGCACTAGTCCTTTGTCGTTTCTACGAGCTTTGGACAAAGCTACCCTTGAGCTGTTCATGGTGCATGCATGTCAATTGGCTGGTGAAATGAACCAGCCCAAGGATCATCCTGATACTTGTGCAGCCTTGCGACTGGCAGGTTTGGAGTTGGGCATGACTTGGTCCCAAGACAAACAAGCGACTCTCACACAGTACGAATCCACATCCATGGCACTTGCAGAACGTCACTTTGATAATGCGGCGCACAATCACCACATATGGGATATCAGCCACGACATTCCGGATCGTCGCCGCCTTGATGAAATTGACTATTATGCTGACGATGACTATGGTCGTTACATGGATACAGATGACTACTATCACTATGAGGAGGAAGAAGAACGAGAACGTTACCGAAGGGATCAACGTACCAAAACGAACAAGGCTACACCAGAAACAAGTGACGAAGATATCGAGAAACTCAAACAGCTACCTTTTTCGGACACTCGAATGGCCTTTTTGACTCGTTCAAGTGAACTATTGGCGGAAATTTCAAAACTTGAAAATGAGGAGTCGGAGGAGGAAGAGGCAAAGGAACAAGTCAAGGACCCTGCCGCTCTGTCCATGGTTCGATCGGCCCTAGGTGCAAAGGAAAAAACGATTCAGAGAGGACTCCGATGGGCAGCCTCAGCTGTTGTATTCTTCAAAGCCAACACTGACCTGTCCGAGCAGCAACTGAGTGATCTCGCCATTTGGACCCTTTATCATGGTGAAATCAGTTCAGTACAAGTTTGGCAAATTCTTCAGAAGATCCTGCCAGACTTGTTGCCAGCACCAGTCGACGACGAAACCTGTGCTTCACCCTGGGCGTCTGCATGTCCACCCAAATCCATTGTTCTTGGCGATAGTATCCAAACTCCTCCTGCAGCCATTCTCAAGGAAGCGGAGACCTTTTGTGCGGATCAAGTAGAAGTGGCCATTCAATCATGCTCCGTGGAGGCAGACTCAGTCATTCCTTCCTCCATCCCGGATGGTTATTTCGGTTATTCGAGCCCTGTTCCTCGGGATGCAGGAGATCCTTTGGCCTTGTTGTATGAGCCTTTACGCGCTTTGACGGTAGACAAGGATCAAGCCGATGAGCTACAAAAGAGAAAGAAAGAACTCAAAAAGGCCGACAGGGATGCTTCCAAGGCAATTGATGCGGCGTGGAAAGAAATCGGTGGAAAGGATGGGTCTGACTTGGGTCGTGACGGTGAGTTGCATTCCTTGAGAAACGAATGCTTTAGTGTTGAGTCTGGAAAATACACCTATGAGCTTTGCATGAACGGGAGGGCATCTCAGAAGGAAGGAAAGGGATCCGGAACGAATTTGGGCAACTTCGAGTCCGTCGATTACGACGAAGAAACTGGAGAACGTACCCTCAAATGGGCCAATGGACAAAAGTGCTGGAATGGGCCAGCTCGTTCTGCAACAGCGCATGTGACATGTGGACCAGAGACCAAGGTGTTGTCGGCCGAAGAACCAGAAATGTGCCAGTACATGATGAAAATGGAAAGCTACATTGCTTGCGACGATACATACAAAGCTCATGTGGGTCTATAGCATAATCTATGTAGGACCACGTAGCACAAATCTTTCAAAGGAATACTATTGCACTTGGATGCTGGATCACATAACTACTCTACCATATCGCCCCGCAAGGAAATTACAACGCCGCTTCTGCGTCCTTTGGCATTGATAAGCTCAACGCTGCTTGCACCTCCATCCAAAAGAATCTTGCTGGCAGAAGTCTTTACGGTTCCGACACAAATATCGGGGTCTTCCTCACGTTCACTGCGATCCCAAAGTTTGATGGTGATAAATTGCCCGGGGTCTTTCAATATCATTTCCTTGCTCTCGTTCCACACGGGAGCCACACTATTGTGCTGAACGGCTGTTGTGTATACTTCATCACCAAAATGAACCTCACAATAAGCATCAGGTACATCGAATCCAAAGAACTCTTCCCGAATTTGGAGTCCACGCGCTTGGACAATTGTCAATCGGAAGGTACCAACGCCTTCTCCATCTTCGAGAGACTGGCCGGATCCCTTTTTGCTTGTCTTAATGGGTGCCAAAGTGCGCGTCGACATGGATGATCCTGCGGCAAATTGCGAGGTTCTGACAGAATCTGGGATACTCAACGACTTGGGAGGTGGGTCTTGAACGCCACTCAAGGAAACACGGAATTCCAAGACGGCACCCTTGTCTCCAATCTGACGGCGCTCGGTAATGGTATTGTTTGGATTCTTCTTGAGAGTAGCAAAGTTCAACACAATGGAACCAAGCACTTCCTCGTCATCCTTTTCGGTTTGGATCATTTCCAATTTGACCTCTGCCAAATTACCCCTTGGCATATTTTTCGTGATAGGGATAGTGATACCGGTGTCATAGCAAGGATTGAGAGCGTCCCAACCAGGATAGTCGTAGATCATCTTGGAAGGGTATTCCTTGTCATCAAACGTCACCTTGACGTGGGTGCAAGCTTTCTTTCGTTCCAGCGGGATATCAAAGGCACGATTGACAATGACGACCAACAGTCCGCAGATTTGGTTGTTGATGGCAGAATTGGTAGCGTTTGGCTCCAAACTGGACAAATCAGCTGTCCATGGACAGAGATCGCATGAGATGGTTAGTTCTGCACCAGTATCCACATTCTTCTTTTTCTTTTTGTTGTATTGAATAATTGGCAATGTGACCGTTCGTTGAGGAGACATCAACATTTCGTTGACACCAACCGTGGCCAAACCCAACTCATCATCTGGATCAAGAGGACCATCGTCTTCATCCCAGGCTTCCAGTGAAAGTACTTGTTCTCGGTCATACAAGCAATAATCTCCGAACTCGTTCCATTCGGGGTTGAGGTTGTCCATAATGGTGGAAGTCTTCCATACTTCAGGCATGTTTCCAAGGGTAATGTTCAAATAAACATCAGGAATATCATCCTTTGCAAAGAGTTTCTTCTCGATAACAAATCCCTTTCCACTCTCGACGTTCAATCGCAAGACACCTAGAGGTGGTTGGTAGGTGTCCAAGAAATTATTCTTGACAGACATTTTGTAGAGTCGGCGGTAGGGAAGAACCGAGGATGCCAAACTGGACTTGAGCGCATCCTGGACGGTAGCCTCCAAAATGGACAAATCGGCAACCGATGCAAGGCCACTAAAGGACAAGTCAATGGTTGGCAAATTGATGAATGCATACTGAATTCCGGAAACGACAGGAAGATCGTTGGTGAGTGGCTTTAGAATAATCGCCATGCGACCCTTGAGCTTGAGATGCTTGATGCCAAAGGTCCCGATAAAGTCAGCCTTGAGCCTAAAGTCACACTCGCCGTCCCATTCCAAATCCAAATCAAACTGCACAGATCCATCGGGTTGCAAAGGATGAACAATAATATTGTCCATCCGAAGAGGAACGTCTCCCAAATCAATCTTGGTGAAACGACAAGTCTTCATGGGTCCAGGCAATTCAGCAAGGGAGGGTTCCACCGACGTCCTGATCGAATCTGCTCCAGCCACCTTCATATAAGGCCAGAGTTGCTCCAGGACATTGGTCAAAAAGGATTTGTTACTCAAAAGACCGCGAAGACTCTTGGTACTGGTCTTTTGGAGCATATGCATGCCTCGGGTAAGGGGAGTTTCTTTCGCCTTGGGATAGCGCCGACTTCCAAAGCTCTCATAGATGACATCCCAAAACGTGATTCCCACAGCTGTGAGGGTAGCCCCCAGCAACATACCCGTCCAAAAGTAACTCTTGTGTCCCGAAGAACTCGAAGCTAGAATTATCATGGACATGATGAATGATGAATGATGAATGAATGAATGAATGATGAGTCCTTAGATGTAATCTCGTCTAGAAAAGTAGTGGTAGTAGCACGAAGGAGCAAGGATTAGACTACAATGGTTGTTGTTGCTGCTGCCGCTGTTGCTACTCGTATGGATTTGGCCCCACTCCGAAAGAGATTCTTGTGTTGACACGCAATGGCTCTGCATGAGAATCCTACTTGTCGTACACCACTTCGATCATTACCATTCATGACTTGGACGTTGAGAGAAATTAGAAGATCCAAGGACATCGAATGCGACATGCGTTGGAGTTCCGGGTATCTTGAAGCTCGATCCGCAGAGGCACTAGCATAGCGCCTTTCGGAGGATCCGGAGGCCGCTCTGTCTGTCAGCCGCAGCGCGGTGGTGGAAGCGAAGGAGATCGCGGACACAACTCTTGTCGACCATGGTGTTGGTGACAGCTACCCGTCGCGCTGCTGTGGCAGCTGCACGCCACAATGCTCGATCTTTGTCGTCGCAAGCCTCCATTCTTGCCGGAAGTGGGTACGTAGAATTTGCAACAATAGAACTTCCGCCATGGCCACTGAAGGGATCTCGGTGGGGCGCGGTGGAAGATCGCCACCTTGAAGCGGTCATTTTCGTATTCGCCGGAGAATTACCCTATTCTAACTTTTCCTATTCCTTTTGTGCCACAATTTGTGTTTCGATTTTGGGTTGCTGTGATGTTTTGGTCTATGCAGTGCCTACGGTGTCACTTTGTCTGACGAAGACAGAATATTCACAAACTTGTACGGAGAGCAAGATTGGCGTATTAAGGATGCCATGAGCCGTGGAGACTACCACATGACTAAGGAGATCATGTGGATGGGTCCTGACTGGATCGTCCAGGAAATCAAGGACTCTGGACTCCGAGGACGTGGAGGAGCCGGTTTCCCTTCTGGACTCAAGTGGAGTTTCATGCCCAAGGCTAGTGACGGTCGTCCTTCCTTCCTTGTTGTCAACGCCGATGAGTCCGAGCCCGGAACCTGCAAGGATCGCGAGATCATGCGAAAGGATCCCCACAAGCTTGTTGAGGGATGTCTCTTGGCTGGTTACGCCATGAGGGCCCGTGCTGCCTACATTTACATCCGCGGAGAGTACTTCAACGAGGCTGTCGTCATGGACGAGGCCATCCACGAGGCCTACAACGCTGGATTCCTTGGAAAGAACGCCTGCGGTTCTGGATACGATTTCGATGTCTTCCTCCACCGTGGAGCGGGAGCTTACATTTGCGGAGAGGAGACCGCTCTCATTGAGAGTTTGGAGGGCCGTCAAGGAAAGCCTCGCCTCAAGCCCCCATTCCCTGCTGGAGTTGGAGTCTTCGGATGCCCTTCCACTGTCACCAACGTTGAGACTGTTGCTGTCGCTCCTACTATCTTGCGTCGTGGAGCTTCTTGGTTCTCTTCTTTCGGAAACGAGAACAACCGCGGAACCAAGCTCTTTGGAATCTCTGGTCACGTCAAGAGTCCCAAGGTTGTTGAGGAGTCCATGTCCATCCCTCTTCAAGAGCTCATTGAGAAGCACTGCGGAGGTATGCGCAACGGATGGGACTCCCTCCAAGCCTGTATTCCTGGAGGATCCTCTGTTCCTGCTCTCAACAAGGAGCAATGTGATGTAGCTATCATGGAGTTCGATGACTTGCGCTCCAAGGGTTCTGGTTTGGGAACTGCTGCCGTCACAATGTTCGACAACACCGTCGATATGGTTGGAGCTATCCGACGATTGTCTCACTTCTACAAGCACGAGTCTTGTGGACAGTGCACACCCTGCCGTGAGGGAACATCTTGGTTGGAGGATGTCTTGATCCGCATGGAGAAGGGTGACGCCGACAAGCGTGAAATCCCCATGTTGGAGGAGATCTCCCGACAGATTGAAGGTCAAACCATATGCGCCTTGGGAGATGCTGCTGCATGGCCCGTTCAAGGTTTGATTCGCCACTTCAAGAAGGACATTGAGGACCGTATTGACGATCCTTCCTCCTTCGACGCCGAGGCCGCCTTCCAAACTTCCTGGAGTGGAGACCCATTCGACAACGAGGAATGGACCAAGGAACACGGAGCTGGCTTGACATACTCCTCCAAGGCGTAAATCAACCCACCGACTAGCAAAAACATGCTGCAAGCGCAGGAATAACTCGTATTCAGACAGAAAATTGGATAATCTCTCTAGTTTGATTCACATTGATTGAGGCGATGCATCTCGCTGGTGGTATGGGTGAGGACTGAAAGACTAGTCCCTACTGGTAGTCAGGTTTGTACACGTACACGTACACCTATAACCTGTACTACAACATCTCGTCCTGCTATTCCAGGAGCACAATTCGTACGGGCAGGTTCGAGAGAAGCATGCAATGATACATCACTACCAAGTATTATGATTGCAGTAGCAAAACTATTCATAGGCACTAGGCAGAGCAAAGGACGACGTGGATTCCGACAGTTGTTCCCCCTGAGACAGCAAGCCAGTAATAGGCATGTACTCCCATTGCAGTGTCAAGGTGACATCCTTTCCTCGCAAGTCATGTCCTTGATCTACCAGAGCATATTTGACATAGACATTGGCTTGATCAATCACTTTGGGGTCTCCAGCTTCCATAATCTTATCCCAAATGACTACTTGATTGTTCTTTGATCCTTGTTTGGTTTCGTAGCTAGCTACCACATAGACAAAGAGTTGGTGAATGTTCCAATGAAAGGCAGGCGTCATGTCGGCGTGAATGTCAAAGCTCAAGAGTGCCCGGTCCACGGCACCGTGTGACTTGAGTGACCGCAATGAATTCAATTCCAGTTTGTGAATGACTGACATGGAAAGAACGAAAACTGTGTGAGAGAAAAAGACTGGAGAGAAAGAAAGCAAACAACGTAGACAAACACGTACTTGGTTGATGCGTGGCCGAGTAGCCAAACTTGGAGAGAGCTGCCAGGCAGGAAAGTCCCAACAAGACATTCAAACCAAAAAAGACAACGGCATTTAATCGAACCCAAACAGTGTGCATTTTGACACTTGTGTATACTACAATAGGGATAAGGCTTTGTGGTACTTGCACTACCAGGTGGTACTCGTACTCGGTTTTTGTTGTACTCGTCGTCGACAACAAGGCGGCTTGGCTGGTGGGTGTCTTTTTTGCAGTCCTCCTGGGTCCTGGGTCAGGCCAGCCGACTCCATGGACTCACGCCACGTGGAACAATTTCTGTGGGAGTCTGGCCAGACAGGTACCACATGGTTATATCACATACATACATGTAGCAATCACAATTGACACGCGGGGATGTGCGAACACCAATTTACGTCAGCGAGCGAGAAACTATGACTGTGCGCGGGGATTGTATTCAGATTTGAATATTTTTCATACCTGCCGGGGGGCACCACATCGCCAAAGCACACCACAAAATCGCCTATTCACCACTTCTCGATTCCCCGCTCTCGTAGTGTTCTTCATTCTGGCGACAAACATCTTGCATCGCTCACATCAATTTAGTTCTTGGGAGGTTTTTGCAGTCTTATCTCCTTTGACCTTTCAACCATGGTTTTCATGATGCTGGATCCCCGCCAGAAGAAGTCCGGATCCACTTTGGAGAATGTGGCGGAGGAAATGCTCAATGGCTTGTTTTGTCACTATGAACCTCCAACCTCCGAGTATGCCCAACACAAGGCCGCCACTGAGTTGAAGGCTAACCCAAACAAGTACGTTTCCACACCAACAGCCCGAAGCAAGAAATCTATTCTACGTACGTCCAGACTGTTCCGCAAAAAGGTGACACCCAAGGCGGCAGCAACAGCGCCAGCACCTGCCAAAAAGGGAGTGACCTGGAGAGATGAACAAACTCAACCTGGTATTGAAGGCCGCGTGGTTGCATGTGCTATTGATCAATGTGACTTCTTTGGTATTTCTACTCGTGTTGGAGGTGGACTGGCAGACTCATTGTCGCCTACGGCTGGAACAGCCAATCCTTTCCCGGAACCAGCCGTCTACCAAGAAACGAGATCGGCTGAGAATGAGGCCGCTCCACAAGTGGAGGAGTCTCGAGACGAAGAGGCTGCAGCTGAGCCAGCAGGCAAGGTTCTGTATGACGATGAAGGAAACCCAATCAGTATCAACACTGACAGTGACCCTACTTCTGATGCACTTGCAGCCATGGACGAATTCGAGGATGCCCCTCGCACCGCCCGCAAGGCCGCCACCGAGGAAGTTGCCCAAGAAGAAGAAGAGGCCTACCACCACAGGTCTACGGTTCCAAGTGGATACAGCCAAGTCCGCAAGTTGGCCATGCAATTTGAACGAGGTGAAATGTATGAACCTCTCAACTACGATAAACCGAAACAAACGGCACAGTCCCTGGCATACCGTCGTGTTCGGTCGCCTCCTGTTCACAGGTCTAGTACTCCACGAGGTGGAGTATACGAGTATGACAACGAGGAAGTTGATTTGGCTGCTCCTAGTGGATTGACCAGCGTCCAAGGACGTCCTTCCACTCCATACCGTCGTCGAGGAAACGATGATGCTGGACGGGACCGAGAGGGACGCATGGGGTTTGAGAGCCCAGCTCGCCGCTCGGATGTCTACAGTGATCTCACTATGGATGATGCCCTTACAGGACGAGGACGATACTACAGGTTCCCTCAGAGCCCTGCCAAGCCAAGCGAAGGTATCGAGGTAGACATGTACCGTGGACGTGCCCGCCCACATTCCAAAAGCCCTTCTCACTACCGCTCGCAAACACCCAAAGACCACTACGCTCCATTCCCACAAGCACACTCTCGTATTCGTGACGAGCGTGTTGGTATGAGCGCCCTGGCAGATGATGCGTCTCGTGAACCCATGGAGGACGATGAATATGTCGAGGACGTCACCCCTGCGGTGAACACTAGCCGACGACACAGCACATCGGAATACGACGGTCATGGAACTCGAGTGGAACAACGTCCCATCAAGATTGATCGTCTACGACGAGTATCTGCACCCCTTCCTGGTATGCAAGGACAGAACCGTTCTGCTAACCCTGTAGATGCTGTAATCCGTGAGCTTGAGCACAAGGTCAGGCTACGGTCCACCATGACCAAGGTTTCGGAAGCTATCAAGGAGCTGGAATCCAAGAACCGCAAGAAATATGATCCAAAGCGGCCTGTTCCTCCACCCAAGAGGACACCTGCTGTGGCTGCCCCAGCTCCTAGCCGCCGCAACCGAGACCCAACCCCTCGTCGTAGCCTGGAACCAAGCATGGAGGACAAGCGACCACAAGGTCTGCTACCTCCAACACCCAGACGAAAGGATGAAGGTCGTCGTGATACCTTTGAATCTCGTGGCGCGGAAGTTCCCAGCAAGCCTACTACGACCGCCACCACTGGATACAACAAGTCCTACAGCTCGGCCTACAACAAATCATATAGCAAGCCAGAGCAAAAGAGTGAATACCCTCGCCCTGCTCATTCCCATTCCCGCCCAACTCCCATTGAGGATTCCAAGGTGGAAGCTGGAACCTATGAAAAGACTGTTCGACAGTACCGTCAACCATTTAGTCCTTCCAGTGTGGCAACCGACCAGGAAATCCGTGCTGAAGTAACTTCGATTGGAGTGACCGACACGCCCAAGGCATTCAGTCGATTCTCTACTCCATACCAAATTCCTGCCACTGTGACCGACGATAGTGCCGAACGTGAGAACTCCCAGCCAAACAAGAGTTCGCGAAAGCGAGATAAGAAGGGTGACATTGTTCCTGCGGAGTCAGCAGGCAGTGGCTCTGCTAGAAAGAAGCTCGTTAAGGGGTTCAAGAAGGCTGTGGGCAAGATGAAGGAGATTGTCAAGGACATTGACGATTCGAGAATAGACTTGGACCCTCACCACCCTGGCCATGCCAAGCAAGGCAGCAGCAAATCCAAGCGTTCTCATTCCACAAAGCGCTCAGCAAAGAGGCAATAAATTACCGACCTTTGCCATGAGTTTCTTCAGGAACAATCCCCTTCTTCCTCTTCTCTTTCTCTCCTCTCCTCCAAGCTTGTTCCACTACCACTATGGTTGTTCATTGTACTTGTATAGGATACCGGCGGTATGATATAATATATTGTTTTAAGTTGTGAAAAATACGAAAATATGAATTAGAATGAAAATTGCAATAGTTTCCCGGATTTGTAGTCGAGGTCCCCCGGTACGACGTCGTATTGACATCGCAGGAATGGTGTTGAGTTAATCACAGGTGTCTGGTTTGTGACCAAGGATGTTTACCGCCCCTACTACTACTACTATCGTCACAACAACGTGACTTTCACCTACAACCTACAACCAAACACAAAACACAAAACACACCTCCCCTACCCTTCCAATCTAGCTACTCATGGCGACGATGCGGATTGCATCGGTCACAAAGCCCGAAATTGTCCACAGCCACAAGTGGACGGCAATTCTTTTTCTTGCAGTCTGTCTGATATCATGGAGTCCCGTTCTTTCATCTGAGTGGGAAACCGAAGTTCCTAATACCTCTCCATCGGTTCCCGAGATTGACTTGGATGACATACATGAACAACAAGCCGCTGCCACAGGGAGCGGTGCTTCAGACTGGGAGGAAAAACTGGAAGATTCACATGTCAATGAAGTGGCTGCCAATAGAAGTAGTGAGAAAGTGGAAGTTGATGTATCCAAGAATGTGGAGCAGCATCATGTTGATGAGGCAACACCCGTCCAACGTGAACAGGAACAAATTATGGAGGAAGACACTGCAGATGATCAGCAGGGTGTTGATCAACACGCAGAAGACACATTAAATTCCCCCGATCATGCCGGAGTCGTCGACGATTTCGAAGAAAATTTGGACTCAGCCCAGGCTGTCGAAGAGGGCAGGATGGGAACAGGCCAATATGAGGAGTTGGGTGATCATCAATCCACTGACCAGCCTTCCATAGAAGATTCCACTGTGGTTGGTGATGCCGATTCATCTTCAGACTCTGCCAAAAATTTGGATGATACATTGTCTGAAGAAAATCTGAACGACGCAGGATCAAATGGCTCTGAAGAGGCACCTCTTGATGCCGATGATCACCTTCCAGATCAAGCGCAGGAACCCCCCATCCCCGAGTTGTCTTCGCAAGATGCAGGTGAAGAACCCATTCAGACTACACTTGACGAACATCAAGCTCCTAATAGCGAGACCGAAAAGGAAAATGACGCAGACGAAGCACCCCCTGAAGGGTCCCTGGCGAGTTTCATGCAAAAGCTTAAGGCCAAGGAAGGGCCGAATCCGATGGCATCTTCGACCACATCTACGCAGGCAACTAGCAGCTTTGAGGCTCGGGCTAGCCAACAGGAGCAATTCAATCATTTTGTCGAGGCTCAGCAGGCTACCTTCCAAGGTACCAATGAACCCTTGCGACACAGTGAACCCGTGGCCACCCCTTTACCCGAGTCGCCTGATGAGGGAAAAAATGGATCCATTCCCGAAGTGACGGATACAAAAGAGGATCAAGCAGCAACTGAGGAAGCCCCAGAAGGTTCCTTGGCTAGTTTCATGCAAAAGTTCAAGGGAAACCAAGGTGAAGCCAAAGCCAATCCTCTAGCGGCCGCAACTAGTTTTGAGGCCCTCGCTACGCAGCAGCAACAGCTGAATGAGCACCTTTCAGGACAAACCAATTATTATCAACCGCCACCGGCAAAGGAGACAACTGACACACAACAATCCTTGGAGGATATCGATCACGAATATTCTGGCGCCCCATGGGGAGTGACTTCTGCTGGATTGCGACACCATATTCCCGATATGGAATTGCTTTACTTGTATTTCCAAGAGCAAGTGCGGAAGGACGTGGGCATTCCAGTAGCTCCATCATACAAAGAAGCATTATTTCCTCTCGGAGTAGGGACTGGTTTGGATGTGAACGGAATGAATGCAGGTTGGAAGAAGGCCCACCAAGACGAATTGCGAGCACTAATCGCGGCCCCATGGAACAATATTGGCGAAGGAAGTCCAAATGACCCACCATCGCCAATGGAGAACTCCATGGATCATCATAGTGACAGTGATGCACACAAAAGTTCAGACAAGGACTTGATGGATGACTTGGATGACATTGGCAAGTTCTTCCAGGGTGTCAATGCACCTGATGAGTTGGATGTCGGTGCTGCTTCAGGGTCGTCCATGCAAGAGTTGATCATGTCTAAAAGCCGGCAAATATTGGTCCAACAAGCCAAGAAAGGATATGATATGATTCGTAGCCTTTGGAATGGAGACTCATCAGAAGATGACATTGAGTGGGAAGATGGTGACGATAAGCCCCGTGCCTGGTCTGTGCGAAATCTATTCCAGTCTGGAGCTGGGGCTGTCCGTTGGGTAACAAATGTTGTTGTGGATATCATGGAAGGAGGTGATAGTGACAGTAGCAGTGGAAAAGATGCCGGTGACAAGGCGATGAAGGACTTTCCCAGAGTAAACTTGGAGGAAATCCGGAAGCTAAGTTCTCAGGGACTGCGAAACGACGAGAACTGAGCCAATGCGACATAGCTTCCATTACTTTCTTCCATGGACTTCACAAATTGTACCAGAATTTTCACGCCACACCAACGAAGTGTGTGACAATACACCGTTTGTAACCAGTGTCGGATCACAAAGAGCTCAACTCTTGAATTCTATACTAATCGGATCCAGCTCTCGGCGGCGGTTTCTACAAGACAACTGTTGCAGAAACCTTATGGTATATTAAAAGTCTTAATTGTATCGTGAAACTTTCGCCACTCCAACGAGGTTATCTAAATTGTTATGACCTTTGCTCGGCATATTCCGCATCTAGCAACTCTTGATCAGGAACAAAGTGATGAAGCACATCGTTCAATCCTGGCGTCAAGAAGAAGGAATCTTGATACATATACCAAAACTCGGTAGGCACAGCAGTAGCTGTGTTGTACGACGGAAAGGGTCGCACAAGCTCTGGAGCATGGGCGGGAAGAAAGGGAACAGTGTCCCGCAAATGCACCAACGACATTCCACCCATAGAATCATGGAAGGTAGATGACTGTAGTTGGGCCTCAATGTCCTTGGATAAGGCCGATGAGCGTTGGCCAATATAGTGTCTCATAGAAGCAAGAAGGGAAGCAAAAGAATAGGAAGTCGTTGTTTCATCGTCGGCAAGTACTGTGTTTGCTACAAAGACTTGGCGGACGGATTGGAGTACATCTGGATTCGATCCCAACATTGCCACTAAGAGTAGAATGGCATCCATCAGAGGTGGTAAGAGTGGATCGTCGCCCCCAGAAGGCCCCGAGACAAGAAGCGTAGAAGCTTGTAGATAGGCAGACAATGCCTTTCGATAGTATGACTTGGCATGAGCAATGGTGTCCAACTCTCTGTATCCCATGACAATGAGTGCATGGCCTGCCTGAATGTGTTGCAGAGCAGCTGATTCCGTTTCTGAGGGAATAGATTGAGTAAGTTGATGAACTTTTTTGCAAGACGCCTTGTGGAAGGAGAAGTGTTTGGTTTGGCATTCTCGGGAACAGTAGTGGGCCGCTTGGCAACGAGAACATCGGAGCAGGCGAGGCCCGTTTTCGTCTTTGCCACGTCGACATTGACTACAAACCAGAGATTCATCGTTGCTGTCGCTTTCTGATTCCATAATGTCAGACAAGAGATGAGGAGGGATCAAGCATTGTGCGCCATTCATGTTGTTTGTTGTTGTTACTGTTGTAGTTGTAGTTGTTGTTGTTGTTGTTGTT